>VXAX01003481.1:2247957-2341549 GCA_013399835.1 Leptocoma aspasia | reverse complement strand
GGATGCAGGCCGGGCCTGGCTTACCTTTCCAGCTGCTTTTTTTTCCCTCCTCTCTCTCCTCTCCCCCCTTTCCCTCTGTTGGGCTGACAGATCAGAGTTTCCTCCCCAGCAGAGGGACTGGGAATGTGCTCGGGCTCTGTGCTGAGGAGCTGCTGCCCCCCTGTCTCTGAGAAGATCCTGCTTTTTGTGGGGAGGAAGCTTTGGGGGCTCTTTTATTATTTTAAAACTACAAAGTGCTCAGAGGGTAGGTGATTATTAAGGGGAATCCCTGAATATATTCTCCAGCAAAGAAGGCAGGGCTGCTGGGGCTGCTCAAGAAGAGAGCCAGCAGCCTCCTATAGCACCACTACAGGCACCGAGAGGACATAACATCAGAGAGCGGCTCCTCTGCCCTCCAAAACAACAACTTTCCTACCATCTTGGAGGTAGTAGAGAGGGAGAAAGGGAGGGGGAAAAAAAGTACAGAAGGTTTTTATAAAGTGTCAATTTGGAGGAGGGAGACAAATGGCCAAAACAAAATATTTTATCATTTGTGTGACTTTTTATTTTAAATTAAAAATAAAATACAAAGGCTCGTGGCTGAAGAAATACATTTTTTTTAAATAACCTGTAAAGATCAACTCTCTGGAAAAAAAAATTAAAGGAGGTACGGTAAAAAATATATTTTTAGTAACTTCGTTGTTCTTAAACCGTGTAATTTTTTTCTGTATTTTAAAGTTCATAACTTTTTGTCATTGTTTGATGGTTCTAAAAATTAGTGTGTAATTGTGAAAGTTCCTGTAACTTTTTTTTGGTACTCGTAGTCTTAGTAAACAGCTGAGATTGATGTCGTATAGTTTGGTGTAACTATACCATAACGTCTTTCTCTCTCAAGGCATTGTAAATAAAATTGGATATACAGGTAGGAAAAAACCTATATATTTTTAATTTTTGCGGTTTTATTTCTTCCTAGGGTAGGCTATGTAGAGAAACAATGAAGGATTTAATGCGAGTGAGAGGAACCTATGATAGATATCTGAGAAATTGTGCAGTCATAAATTTAGCACTGTCTGCCCTTCAGGATGGGATGTGAAGAAACAGACTCATAGCAAGAAATTTGGGGGCAACAGTTGAGTTCCGTTCTTAATGTTTTCAAAGCACTTTGCAGCCTTCTAAAAATCTGTTTTGGTTGTTTTTAAGTTACTGTTTTGATTTGGGGCCTTTGTTCTTGATATTTATGAATATTATTCCTAACTTACTTACAGAGTTGAGAAATGCTATAAGTTTATACTACTGTAATATAAATTAATAGTACTTTTCTTTGTTGCAGATTCTTTTATTAGATTGTAAAAAATGTATTAAATGCTGTCAAAACAGTGTCAGATGTTGTGGTGTATCTATAGGTGAAGACACTGATTACTGTATTCAGCAGATCTGTGATAATGTTTCTTGAAGTAGTATTATGCACATCCCTATTCAGAGATGAACTGCAAAGATGCCTTTTTATTTGTCCTGAAGGAAGAGGGAACAATTAGGAAACCAATGAGCTATACATTATGTTTTTTCCATTGTAAAAATTATTCAGGTGGTATAGACTAATTGAGCTGTAGTCAGACTAAGGTGATATAGATGAAGTACTGAATTATTTAGTATATTATCAACCTCTTCCTCTCCCCTGCCAAATCTGAAATATATTGGTGTAGTTCAGTTCTTGTAATCTTAAAAAAAAATTTTAAATCTCGTATTTTAAGTACATCCGCATTTCAAAACATACTGTGAGTTTGCCCAGCCTGCGTGGTGAGCGTAGTTCATGTGTTCATAGTGGGTTTTTCATTTAGATAAATAGATTTTAATCAAAGTATAATTAAAAGTCAGCTGGTCTTTGTGTCAAACTGGTTTTGTTTTGTAGAATTTTTTTAGATTATCCTTAGTCTACCTAGCTCATTTTTTATAAACCAGAGTGTTGTGTTCAGTGGAATTATTGCATGGGAGGTGTTTTTCTGTTATTTGATTTTTTTTCTGTTTTTCAGTTATTAATCTGTTAAATGCATAGTTCTGCTGATGTTAGAAAACAAAAAAAAAAAAAAAACCACCCAGATATGTTGCTCCTATATTGTATTTCAAAAGAGTTTGTATTTTGTACAGAAGTAATGCAATAATTAGGGTCCTTCAAAATTTTACCAGTCATTATTGTATGCTTTGAAGCATGAAGTATGATTATTCTTTTTGTAAGCTGTTTCAGCAAAAACTACTTTTATATCCTATACCTAAAACTCATTACAGGAATGACAGAGATTACAAATGTTGGTCAGGTATAGGATGATTGAAAAACCACAAACCCTTTGAAATATTGCAAATAAATTATCTTAATTAATTTAGAAATTCAACAAATGCAGCATAAACTGGTATGTCCTTTTCTTTTATTCTAAATAGATAGATAAAGGGCCAAATTCTCAGACCCCAGTTTTGCAAATGCTTGCAGGCCTTACTAACACTTCCTAATTCAGAAGTGCTTGAAGGATCGCTGTAATTCCTTGCATAAAACTCTTACCAAGTCAGTAGGATTGTGCTAGAGTACCAAATTCAAGTTTCTGTACAAAGTGATTTCTTCTATCAACCATTGTGTTAAACAAAAGAATTGCTAATTTAAACTTAATTCAGTAGTTCAGTATAATTCAACGACAGTTCAAGTTCTCTTCATTGGGCTATTAAGATGATTTCTGTGTTTTAGAAAGAGAGGCACACCATGAACACCTAATCTATGCTGCATCTCTCTGTGGTACTCTTGAGAATATCTGTACAGCACACTTAGTATCTTGGAACTGTATTTTTTAAATGGGATACAGATGAGTCAACGTTTTAGAGAAATCGCTATGAATGCATTGAGAAGCTGAGCACAGAAACAATATTAAACCTTTTCTTTGGCTTATGTGTTTGACTTTGCAGATACTGACTTTAATCAGATTACTTGCCTGCCTAAATTTAAATATGCATCATGGTAGCATTATATATTTTGGTGACACCCTAAGATCTATTTGATATGTTTTAATTGTGATGCCAGAAGCTTAATGCCAAGCAAAAGGAGAAACATTTTGAATCTAGAAGTTTGGAATAGGAAATTTTGAAATGGGATACTTTTAGTATCTTGTAAAAAAAAAAAACCCAAACAAAAACACAATAAAATCTTTTTAAGGAGGAGAAAGAGGAAAAATTTGCCAGGTCTTAGTTGTGTGGAATACTGTGTAATCATTCAACAGAGAAATTAAAATTTGTACTTTATGGATAGATAAATTTATTTAACAAAACTTTATTCACCTGAGAGTAATTTGCTTTTCACTAACTTACTAAGAGATGCAAATATTATTTTAATTGTTTTGCTGAAAATAAAATGTTACACAGTAACAACCTAAAGGAGCAGTCTGCTAGCTTTAGTAACGTAGAATGAAATTATTAAAAAGAAAGATTTGCTTATCTTTATGAACAAGACTCTTAGGTTGGGACATACATTCTTTCGATGGGTAGAGCAGTGCTCTGAAATTACACTGGAGAACAAACCGGACTCTGAAACTTCTGTACAAGGACAATGTGTAAACCCAAAGCACAAAAGGTCCCCTGTACAACATTCAGAATGATATTCTAGAACTTCCATTTCTTCAGAATGGGTCTGTCTGCCTTGATTTAAATGGGCCTCATCCCTGGACCAACTGCTCCATCCAGTAAACTTACTGTTTGCTTGAGCACAGAGTGCTCAGAGAGCATTAATGTTCTGTAAATCACAGGCTCTGGCTAATGAGGCATTCTGCACTGATGTGTCTCACTTGTGTTAGTAGTGAGACAGAGGGCAGTGATGCAGTGAATAAGCTTTGTGAGTCTAATAAAGCAATGAAATAGGTGCTTTAGGTTGTACACCAGTTACTGGAGGAGGCTGCATCAAGAAATGAACCTTGACTCTCTCCCAAGGTCATATGCACTCTGAGTGCAGACCTCAATTTCTGGAGCATGACTTAGACTCTGTGCATGTGATGAAGACTCTCGAGTTCTCCACAAATAGTGATATAATGTCAGCATCTTGGTATTATTTCTTGAAAGACACATACTGAGGAAACAGTTCCAATGTCTTCAAATGCTTGCAAAAAGGATTAGCAATTTATTTAAAATGCAGGTGAATGTTGTGAAGGGGGAGAACAACTCTAATTGTATAGCTGTTAATTCAAGATTTTCATATCTGAAGAGCCACATTTGTATAGAAGATCTTGTCTTTAGGCATTTAAAGACCAAAAAGGGTGAGAAATTAAATAAAACCCAAAGTTACGGTACATTCTTCTAAGCAATGTCTTGAGCAGCTGTGATGTGGTATTAGTTTGTGTAATAGTGGCAAGTTCTGGGGTAAAGCTAACCATTAAATCCCAGCATATTAGTGTTATTGAAAAATGCTTATTCTTATTTTTCAACAATTCTTTACCATGGAAATTTTACAGCAATGGTTATCTCTTGCATATCTGGGTTTCAGTTACTCTGCTGCAGTTGTATGTGTTTGATAACCAGCATGCTTTTTGCCACTTTTCCAAAACACGGAGTCCTTAACGTTAGAAACACTGTCTACGATCTGAGGATTTTTCTCGAGGAAATATACTCAAGTTGTGGCATAAACTGAGCTTCTTAATTTAGCTGCTAAACCCCTTCAGAGCTGTGCTTTAGTGCGTTCCTGTGTGGCAGATAGCATAGCTGAAACTATAGGACAAGCCATATGTACAACAGAGTAACTTTATTTAAAGCCCCAAATGCTAGCAAAGCAACACAACGTACACATGACTAGCCTTGTTTTCCTGAGTGTTAGGGGCTTCATTAAAGCTTTTTTCAGCAGTGGGAATTCTGCTGTTGGTTTCAGTAGGAGTAGAGCTGCAGAAGTATTTAACCAATTGGGAGCAGATGTATGCTAGCTATTACATGATAATATAATTAATTGATAGTGAACTGTACTGAAAATAGTAATTAACTAAGACTTCACTAATCTGTTCTTCATTATCAATGTGTATTTTAATCTGCATTAAATAAATGGCATTGTCTTCTTAAAGCTTAGCAAAGACAAAACAGTGAGACTGTTAATTGTGGGAAGGTTGTCCAGAGTACATTGGGCACCTGTGGAGACCTCTTTAAATAAAGGACAAATGAATGGAATAAGCTGTGCAGCAGAATGCTCTAATACCATCCCATTTTACTGGGAAGCCCTCTGTTAATTCAAAGTATACTATTGTATTTTTACTACCTGCTTCTGTCTATTGATATTTCATTAACTGTAATTGTAGTAGTTAAGAAGCTCCACACTTTACCACCAGTCCTCTCTGCTATTAGTCCAGTTATTCACTTACATTCAGGTTGCAGAGGGTCTTGGTCACCACTGAAAGTTGGAAAGATGAGAATTCCCACTCTGGACCAAATCAATGGTCTCTTAAGTCTTCTGAGAGTAGCTTCCAGCAAAGGTGTGGAATATCCTGTGATGGATAATTGAGAAATAAAGGGCATGCAGGACGAGATTTTTCTAAAATAGTTGGAGCTGAGCTAACATCAAAGCATAAGGCTTAATTAATGTCTACGGTCATGGGATTCCAGTGGATTTTGAAAGTTATTTGTTCCACGTGAAGTTTTTTGCTCTTAGTATGTTTCTTTTTGATACATGGTTCTCATCTGTGATCCATTTCAAACATAAACACAGGCATACAGATATGACAGGAAGAAATAAAACTATTTATTTGAAATATTAGTTAATTATATACAAAATTCAGCATTAGCTGAGCGAGGAGATGTCTCTACTACCTCTTATGCCTCTAAGTCTCAGTTGGCTTCTCAGCATTAGGCACTGTGAATAGATGTATACATGTAGCTGGAGGAAAAGATAATTAACAGTGTTTAGCATAGCAGGCTTTGCTGATTATGGAATCAGTAATTTTGTTTGAATTACAAGGCTTTATATGTTATTTATGTCTCTGTGCCATTTTTCTGTGGTCCTGAGCTATGGAGAGTTGGAGGAACCTGGGTACTTTGGGACACTTTGCTGACATCATTCCATCAACTAATACGTGTTACTGTAAAGTGTCTTTTGGATAAAACCTTACACAACAGAAAGGACCATGACTTGTATAAGGCCACACACACAGGGAAGGATTTGGTGTTCATTTCTGAACTAAGTTTTCCTTGTGACTCTCTGTAAACTTCAGTTTTGTTCGCAAAGGTACTTGTGCCCATTTGGCATTTTATGAAAAATAATAATAATCTGTTAACATCTATTAATAAATTGAAAATAGTGTGTTGTGTTTAGATTTGGTTGTTGTTGTTTTTAAATAGGAATCTTAAAACTTCTCAGGTAATTCTGGGAGAACTTACGCAGTTTGATGTTTTGTGGGGTTCTTATACTCCTTATAAAAAGCTTACTGCAGTTGTTGGGGAAGTCCTTAGCTTTTAGCTGCTCTCCAGAACTCCCCATTTACTTATTACTTTTTTTCCGTGTTAGTAGTCACCATGAAGTCCTCTTCTATCCATTTGCTTTTCAGCACTTTCTCTGTTTGTCCTGTCAGTGCCTTGAAAGAGTCATCTTCCAACCCTTCAGCACTAAAGGTGATTTCATCTTACTGCATATTTGGACAACACAAAAAATTATGAGGAGACTCTCTTGTTTTGGGAGAGGATGTTTTGGCTTAGCCATTGTTTGGAGTATTTTATGAGGAGCAGGGTTGTGTTGACAGAGATGAAGTTATATTTTCTTTCCCCTTTGCATTAAGGCTGATGCCAGTCTGCCACCCTGCTTTTCATTTAGAGCTATGACCCTGAGCTATTTTTCAGTTGGTTTCAACATTAAAATACAGCACATCCCCCAATCAAGCGTGTAGCAGACTGTCTTGCAAGAATCTTATCAGCCTCAGAAGGGGCACTGATCCAAAATCTGTACTTCTTGGGGAAATGCTACAGACACCTCCTTTTCTGTCTTGAGCTATGCTTCAAGATACATTAAAAAATAAGTCAGTTCCAGCTATTTTTATGACTGGCCTAATTTTGCTGGACATTTCAGAGTCTTGCTGAGGACATGCCTGTTTGACTTGAATTCTGTTAGGTTTCTTTTTATTGAATCAGCTCACTACACTGCCCAGGGTTTTAAGCAGTCTCCCTTTGAAACTACAGCGATGCACCCATGGGATGCTGGTGCTTTCAGTAAGGTGGCTATTGAACAGGGTTTGGATTTTGGTTTTTGGGTGTTTTTTTTTTTTTTTTTTGGTTGATTTTTGCTTGGTTTGGTTTGAAATCACAGCTTTATACTTAGATGCTTAAATCTGCCTGCAGTTACAGTTTCTCTTTTAATCTGAATGCACCTGGCCTAAACTTGCTTGAAAGTGTTAACTGCATAGTATGGTTTTACCTTGAATTAACACACTCTTTTCTTTCTCTACTCCCCACATCCACCTGCTGAAGACAAGACTACAAAAAGGCAAGGTTTAATCTAAGTCATGTTTGGGGTTAATGGTTTGCACACAAGAGCCTTGTTTACACGGGGCTGTGCTCAGAGAGGAGGATACTTAATGACCAACCCCATCCATCTCTCCCCAGACACATTCCTGTTCCTTGGCAGGCTGTACAGGCAGGAGTGCACAGGAGCAGGGGAGATGAAGGTTACTGCACCTGAAGGTAACTGGCGATGCACCCACTGATAGGTTCTGCCAGCTGGCCACCAGGTAGAACCAGGGCTGCACTCAGGGAATTGCAGGAATTGCATCTCCTCCGGGGCTGCGCGCAGCTCCAAAACAAAGCATAACAAAGCCCCTGCCCACCCCAGCAGAGTTGGGATAAAGGCACCCACCAGCCTTGCATGTGGAGTGAGCTGCATCAGTGTTATCACCTGGCTGGTCAGCCCTTACCATAACCACCAGGAACAATACTCAGAGTGTGTTTGTCTCCCACCATCCCAGCTCTTCATCGCCACTTTTACATAATTCTCTAACCTGAGGTTGCAGCTTCAGGACCAGCAAGTAGTAGCACTAACTGTAAACCTTTTCTCTTAAATAAACAGAGGTAAGTTGTATGAATAACTCTGTTTCTGTAATTTTTGTTCAAATATTTTGCCCAGCCTGTCACTTCCCTGCCTTTGCAGACCCTTATTAGGATTTTGTCACTAGGTGGGTAAAAGTCCTCATGTGCACCAACTCTCCAGCCACCAGAGCAAACAGAATAGATAAGGGGTGGGCTACGCTCTAAACTGAATGGTTAAGAACACTAATTTAGATTTCTCTTTCCTATCTAGTTTCCAACAGTCAAATTTATAGACAGTCTTGTTACTATTACCAAGTTTGGCTGAAAAATTCTGTACTTGACTAGTTAGGGTACTTGACTAGTTAGGGGGAAAAGAGAGTAGAAACAGGACAGAGAGCACCCCATGTACTTCTTCCCCTTCTTGCCTTTCTTGATAATGGACAGTTTTTGAACAGAAACAAGAATCTACTATACATACTAATTGAAGGATGTAGAGCTGTCAAAAAGCCAAAAAGCATGCCAGAGCTCCCAAAGTAAAGCTACAATATTTAAGGAAAAAAAGAAATCTTAATCTTTTGAACCTTTATAAATTCTGAAGTAATAACTGACTTGTTGAACAGCTGAAGTTACTCCTCTGTGTTTGTACAACATGAAGGTGGTGGGGGTGAAAAAAAGGTTTTCATCTTAGGAGCCTGAGAACCAAATGTTTTTCTCAATACAGGATTCAGCTACATCCTTTCTTCCTAAAAATTTTGGCATATGTCACACACATTTTTCTTTTGCTATGTGCCAATAAACCCCTGCTCCTCCTAAAGAAGTAACATTCCACAAAGACAGGAGGAAGGTTTCATGCTGTACTTGGTCCTGTGAACTGCCACATTAAAACCAGAGTGCAGTCTCCCTCGCTGCCTTGCTAACATGCATAGCAGTATCTCAGTAAAATGAACAGCTACCCTTTTCTGTACCACCACGAGAATTGACCCTGTCCCTGTTGGTAACTGGAGATGGCATGCTGAGTAAAACCATGTCCAACATTTAATACTTAACTCATGTGAGGACACTGTATACCAGGATAACCAGGAAGAGTCTTCTTCCTGGGTAAAAGGAAAACAATATTCTAAAAAGTTACGTGTTTGTTACTGAAAAATTTTAAGCATGGAAGAAAAAAGGAATTTTATAAAACTAAGACTTCTACAGCAGCACCCCCATGCACTCAGTATTATTCTACGCTGAAAAGTGTAGCTTTTCCTCATGCAAAATTAACACCTTTTTTTTTAAATAATAGAGTTGGAAATGATGGCTTTATGATACTGTTCCCATTTTCACAATTCCTGGAAGAATTACACTGAACTTTAGTAGCCAGCTGAAAAGGAAGTTATCTTTCTTCCAAAATTACATTAACCAGCAGAATACAGAGGAGAGAGTCACTGTTCTGAAGTTATTCTAAAGCATAAAAACCCCCAACCACCCAAACAAAAACTACCACACATAACCCCTTCCCCCACTTTGCTATACAAAGATCAATGCACAGAGAAACTATTCTGAGATTTTTTTTTCTGTATTTGAACTGGCATAAAGGCCTTTAGTCTTTTTTAAAGCAGTTCAGTATGAGGAAGCTGTGTGAAGGCTGCTTTTTTTCCCACAACATTAAAATTACTCGTATTTCCTCCAAGAGTAGTCTCAACTGAAACTAAATCAAGAAACATGCAAGTACCCAGAGCAGAGATAGGTCTGAACATTGGCATAAACCAGGTATGAGGGACAATTTGCTTTAAAAGTACATTACAAAAATAGCATTTTCACATTCTGACCAGGGTTTAATATTAACATACCTGGATACTCTGGAAGTAAGTTACAATCTAGTATTTTTGCCATGTAAACTCCTTCCTAGAAAATCAAGATTTACTGAGTCTGAGTTGCTTATTGAATTCTTTTCATGGAAGAAGCATGAGCTACATGAATTACACAGGTAATGGGTCGCTTGGTACTTATAATTTATTTGTATACAATCATCATGTACCCTGCCTCTGGGTACAGTAAGTTGAGTGCTGCATATTCCCTCAGGTACAACAACAGTCCTACAGTATGGTGGGGCTATTTGAAGTGATGAAAATGTGAATGAAGGAAGAAAAAAAAATACAACACCCTGTCAAATAGATTTTGAAAAAAATGTATCAGTCAAAGCAGTTAACTGCAACAAAAACCTAGAAGAAGGTGGTGGCAGTCTGATTAGTCTCTAGCAGATGGATGGCTCTTCTACTGCATGGGCACCTTCAACAACAGCTTTCACACACTTGGCCATTGTCTGGGATGCTCTACTGATGGAATCTGTTAAGAAGAAAAAGAAATCCAAACATGTCAGTGCACAGACACAACACAAATTTAGTACAAGACTGGATACAAAGAGGATAAATAAAATCATTTAGCTGAAAATGCAGTCTGTGCTTTATGTATATTCCAAATAATTTTACTGAAAATTTTTGTTTCTTTAAAAGACTCCAATCCTATGTATCTTAGTGGAAAGCTTTAAATGAATCATAAGAACCTTACTGTAAAGCTAAGTGAAATGTTCTGATTTCATAATGGAAAGACCACACTATACATACCTGTCATATAAAAGTCTTTTATTGTGAGCTGAGGTGGAACAAGAGGATCAGCAAGAAGCTGTTGCTTTGCTAACTGTGGTAAGAAAGGAAAAGAAAGTCACCTGTATGATAGGAGCTTGTTATCAAAGCATTTGTTTAGTGAATTCTGCATTCAGTGCATTCAGTGTAGGTCAAAAAATGCTTCTCGTATTACATATGATTCATACATATTACATACATTCAAAAAGGCATTATGCTATATAACAGCAATAAATCATGCCAAGATGCTTCAGTTTTGCTTACCTTTGCCAATTCATTTGCCTGGATGAAGTAGTTTGCTTCTTCCACATCATCATATCGAACCAGATTGGGTGATACTTCTTCTAAACGCTTCCGTATTTCATCGAGGTTCTCATAAGGTAAGGTCAAACCAGCCAACTAAGAGATTCACAGAAAGAAATGCCATCAAGTCTAGGGGTTTAACTCATAGTGGTTTAGATTACCAATCCATTAACATCTCTAAAGTAAAATGAGGAAAATTCTACACTTCTGAAAACACAGGCAGCTAGAACGCACAAACTGAAGCAAAGTCAGTGTTCTGTTGGACCTCTGATGCCGACACAGCCAACACTTCCCCATGTTAAAAACCAGGCTGTCCTGTTTGCTATACAAAGGATAAAAACAACAGGAATTACTTTTCTCCTTCCATACTAGCATTTTCCTTAGCTTACCACTAAATGAGATAAAAGTTGATGCAATTATCAATGCATCTTGTTCCCTCTGAGTAGTGAGCACATATTTGACCTCATCTAATGATACCAGGTCCTGGTTTCAGAGTCTATGCTGTTTTCTTTCTAAAAAGCAAGAAACTGTATGCTCCCACTAGCTTCCTCTAAAGCACTGCACAAAGACCTGCAAAATTTGCAAAGCTTCACCCATTATGCATTCCAACAGCATACAGCAACTGCAACACTAGAGCTATCTTCAAAAGGGAAACAATACGATTTAACTCACAGAATTACCGTACGATTCGATATAAAACATTACTTCTTAAAACTATGTGTTTCCCTGAAAATCTACCTTTTTTTACATCGCAAAATGTTCACAAAAAGGAACTTAACCTCTCAGTATACTTTTATTAGAAGCAATTTATAACAGCAACAGTACCGCAGAGACAGCTCTAATAATTTTCCAGTCTTCCCTTGCCATCCCAGGAGGTGTTACTGCTACTCTTGTCTGCTGGGCCCGACCTTCAGTATTCACATATGTGGCTGCTTTCTCTGTATATGCTGCTCCTGGGAGAATAATATCAGCCATGGGAGCTCCCACATCCCCATGATGGCCTAAATACATGGAAAGAGGAAACAGTACACAACCATGAGATAGAAGTTAAAATAAAAAGGAAATGCTTTACTAAGACAGAATTTCTGTGTTTCCAGAAAAAAAAAGGATTTTCTAAGTTTTGCTTAGCCTGAAGCCCATGAGGCTGGCTGCTCTGAGGTCTTACTTGGCTACTACTCTAGGGAGAATGAATGGACTACAAGCAGGAGTTAAGTGGTACTTCAGTCCCTATAGTCACTCAGATTTGGGAGGTTCTTGGAACAAGGATTCTTAGATTAAGATAAGATCATGTTTTGGTATGATAGAACAGCTGGAAACTAATGCTGTTTTGTCTGCAAGGTCTGAAGCTATGTTTCAGAAGCCCTATACTGGTTTATATTCCCTTATTACCCATCAACAGTTTCCCATCTTTACCTAAGAAATAGGTAACCAGTATCTCAAGTATATGTTAGAAGTTCCCTTTCCTGACAGAAGACAAAGGCTAAAATTCCTCAAAGGGTTTTATGCTACTGTTCACGCTTTTTCTCCAACTATTAAGACAGCAACATTTCTTAATTTACATCTACTAATTACCTTGATAGATGATAAAACAGTACTCTGGCAAGTCTTGACGTGTTATACAACCCGAATCTGCTCCCAAGAGATACAATACTTTGGGAGAATTTTTCCTAATTGCCTCCACTCCTGGTTTGAAACCCAGATCCAAAGCAGCAACTTGGCTTGCAACCCTGTAGGAAAAAATACATCATGACTTTAAGTAATTTCAGAATTCTCCCTCTCTCATCAGAACAGACCTAACTTCTTTTTCTGACTAAATATTTTGAAGGAATGTAAGAGGTTCCTAATAGTAACAAGACAAACATGAAGCTCAAAGACAGCTGAAATGTTTGACAGAGTATTGAATTAGTTTTGCATTTTGACAACCTGACACCATTTAAAGTTTTCACAGGGAATCTCACCTATTTAAGATGGGATAGCAAAAATAAAGGCAGATATTGAAAGTCAGGACCTAGTGGCAGGCAGCTCACTGGTGAAGCTTGATGCTCCAGATGACATTTCAGCTATGAATGGAACTCATCAGGCCTTTAATTTAGGGCACTCATGTGAAAGAAGATGAAAGACTGGGGCCATCAGCTACTCGAAATCATCAAAGACTTAAGACCACTATTTCATCACTATTCATTTATTCACACATAAAAACACTTTTAAAAGAATGAAATAATAATTCCCATTTTCTGGCAGTCTTCCTTTTCCAAAGCAACAGTTTTACATAATCCTCCATAATCAGGTGCCAGTCTTATTTAAAAGAAAAAAGATTCTCTCTGGAGTAGAGATCTTCCAATGTAACTCATTTTGTCTGACACAGTCAGACACAGAGGTTTCAATAAGTTAGGTTGCTTTTTACACTTAAGGTAGAACGGATGGTGCACCATAAGTATGGAAGTCAATATGAAAGACTGCCAAACCACACTTGTATCATGAGTGTTCTTTAACTCATCATTATTTTGGTACTAAATATTTCAGTTTCAGCAGCAGAATGTTATATTTTAGTTTCCTTCAGAGCCCCAAGCCCTGCTCTAACTATACTATTTTTACATCAATGAAGCTGCTTTTGGCAAAAGAAATTTTGAGTCTCCAGAATTGAGAGCCGTAACATTTGGTGAAATAATTTTTCCTTTACAGAGATGGTCAATTTGACAGTCAGAATTCTAGAAAGGGAGTGGTGAAGGACTGTCCAAAAAGAAGCTTGTCTATTAAAAGGAGTAATATCCTGACAAACTGCATAGCTAAGATCAAAACCTCTCAAATGAAAATCTTTGAAGTCTTTCTATTAACTATTCAGTTGAGAAGCTGCACAATAAAATGAATATTAAAAAAACCCAAACCAAGAAACCATATTATTTAAATACTCTTGCTATTTTGTTTTTCTTCCTCTAGATAAAATGCAGTCATTTAGCAAATGACACTGGTCTGCTGTGGATCCTACTGAGCACTGCGGTAGATGTTATTAAGCCTTCTTGTTTTCTATGTCTAAATCAAAACTTTAAATTCTACATTTGAATATCATAAATTAATAAAAACTCATGGAGAGCCAGGTCAAGGAATCCATTTTTATTATTAAGTTTTTGCTAGCTTGTATTTCTGTTAAAACCTACAGGTTTTAACCCAGTAAGCTGCTTGCGTGTATACAAAGCAATCTGTACACATACATTGTAGCTCAATGTGCAAGCAAGCTGCTCCCAAAAAAGTTTTAAAGCAAACCTGTGTAGGATGTTCATGACTTTCCAATCATCACCAGCACCACTCTTGGCCCTGGCATTCTGTGCAATGGTGGAAACAGCAGCATGGATGGCAGCTCCGTCACTGCGCTGCAGGGCTGCACTGCCCACCACCACCATTGGCTTTTTGGCATGGTCAAGGACCTGTGCAAGCCAAGAATCAGAAATTCACTCCACAGCTACAAAGACAATTCCTGGTACAGATAATGTAATAAATCCCAGAATTTCTCCCTAAGTTTTCCATGCAAACCTATGGTTCCAAAATAGTCATTGTTTCATTTAGAGATAAAAACAAGAGAAACTGCTGTAAGCAGGAAACCACCTTATCAGTACACAACTGTACACTCGATAACCACACATTTAAGTGGAAACAGCAGCACCTGGAACAGCCTGGTTTATGTCAAGAAATATCCCAGGAGTTTCCTGCACTGCAAAGTTTTACCCACCTGAATATATTACACAGTTTATACATACGTGGTGCACACTAATCACTACTTCATCTCTGCATTTGATTAAAAGCAGATAAGCCCATCTACAAGATAGTACTTTTCTTCAAACCTGTCTCTGGGGAATTCAGATTATTACTCAATACCTGTGGAATTTAACAGTCACACTCTTAAGTTCTGTGTACCTTGGAGAAGGCATGTTTGCCAGAAGCAATGTCCTGAAGTATCTGTGGGGACTCTCCCAGATGATCATACCTGTAGGTCAAATCCACAGGAGAGCCGACAAGGGCCACTTGCAAGTCATTGTGAAGCCAGCTGAAAATACAACAAACATTTTATAAAAATTAAAGAAATATAGAGTTTTACCCAACCAAAGCCACTAATTATAACTTCATCAGTAACTTAAAAGAGGATTGCAAAGGAATTTAAATGGCATTCATTGTTTTGGTAAGATGCAGTTTAGCTTTATTCTGACTGTTAAGCAAGCCTCTAGGTTTTTTAGAAGGATTATTTCTCTAGATATATTCCAGAAACAGTACAGCAACACACCTTACGTGACAAGTTCATAACTCAATTCCCTCCTCCCCCCAAGCTTCTGCCAATTCAGTTTTAGAAATCCACTTATTTCTTAGATAAACACAGAAAAACTTAGCTGGTTAGAATTTTTTTCTTTTTTGCAGCTTCTCATGGCACAAACTTATAAAAATACATTAAAATATACATTCAAAAGTCTCACTGCATTTTCTCCTTTCAAAATTTCAACACCATTACTGTTTAAAATCATTTATTTTCAGAGATCCCACCTTAAGAAGGACAGAGCTTTTATAGACCTCATTTGCCTCATACTGACATATCTTATTAAAATTGAACTAGCTATGTTCAGATGTTTGGGAAAGCCACACTACTTGGCAAAGAAAGTGTTAAACTGGGATGACTGCTTCTAAACTCAGCACATCTGATTTGTTACAGTACAAAATGCAATAAACTGATGCTGAAAATAAATCTTTAAGGAATATGCTTTAACAGACTTCTATAAAACAGAAAATCTGAGGTGTCTGTGTAATGTAACAAAGGAATAAATGTCTGAGTAGATGAACTTAATGTAAAATGTCAAAGTGAGAATGAACTTGCTCTACACTACAGGGTACTACCCTTTTTCCACACATAAATCACCATTGCCTTTACTAAAAGGTGAACTAAATCCAATGATCCCATCTGAATGAATGCTCTCAAGTTACTGCCTGCAGCTCCAACCAAGCACTGTATCAAATCCAGATGGATTCACATACTTATTCACCACCAAGGAATACGAACCTCTTTCGAATTCTAGCATTAAAAAGCGGTGCCTCAAAGCGTGGATTGGTGCCAACCAGAAGGAGGACATCTGCCTCCTCCACCCCAGCAATCTTGGTATTCAGCAGGTAGTTAGAGCGTAAATCTGTGCTATAACAAAAAGATGTAAGAAAGAGGATAAAAACTCAGTTGAGGGAAGGAATGAAGCTATGGTAAAGATTGTAAATGCTCAAAATACTTTTTCATCTCAGGAAAAGAAAGACAAAGAAGAGATTTCTCAATCCAAATTACTAGTCATAACTGTACTAAAGTTTTGACACCACAAATAGAAAAAGACTAACTTATCCAGCTCACAGCAGAGTGTAACTGGCTTTCAGTGACTGACTGTTAAACTGCAGCAGCCATACATTCAGTACAACATGCGGTAAGTGTGCAACCCTTGCTGGAGTAGAGACTACAGATCAACTCACAATCCATAAATACTCTCTATATGTGAGGACTGTAAATTCAAATAAATCCTGCTAATGCATCAGCAATTGTTATTCTTGTTTATTTCAGAATATTGCCATGAGATGATCTGCAGACTAGAAAGTTTATTAACATACTAACTACAGACAGACATTGCCTGTCCTCTTACCCAGCTCCAGCAGTAGGAAAGATCTCTTCAGTGCAGAGCGTATCACAATTCATTCTATTCAGTAGGTCTTTCAGAGCTATTAGTGCTTCTGCATCCACCAGCCCTCCTACAACTGCTGCTATTTCATGACCTTTCACTGACTGGAGCTGGAGAGAAAGGAAGCATAAACATAAACAAAAGAAACCACTGAAATAAATTCTCATTTAGCCCACATAAATATTTGTGATATTAGGGTGTGCCAAAGTGCTACCGCTGGCCTCAAGTAGCACAAACCGATCAGTGGTGTCTGATTCCAGACACCAGGCAGCAACTCCAGCTCCTTCAGAACCCATGATAAGCAAAGAACAGCTCTCTGTATTCTATGCAGGTCTCTCCCACTTGAGTTATCACTCAGATGTAGCTAATTCTCATTTGGTGTGGTGAGAGAGGAAGGTTGGTGAATGCTTTTATGTTAATGAAACCACAGTGCAGACAGAATGCAAACTTCCATAACACAAGCTCTAGTAGTAAACTTAACTCAAAGGTATTATCTGAGAAGAAATAGCTTTTGTAACAAACCCTGCTACTGTACCATGGGCAAAAACATCCTTGAGGAAAGTTCAATTACAGTTATTCAATTCTACTTCACCCACATAAAATTTTTAATCAAAATCCAGAGCAGTCATGCAGCACTTCATTTGAGCTGCAGAATCAATCACCACACAGAGAAAGCACTGAGGAAAGCACAATTCAGATATAAGTAATACAGACTTAATGTCTTTGATGGCAAAAGTGGTGATAGCAGAGTTTAAATAAATTTAAAGATGTCTTCAGATAGGTCAAAGTATTTGGGAAAATTGCTTCCTCCTAAATTTCTGAAGAAACAGTTTACTTTCCTATTTAAATAAAAGTAATTTCTCTCCCAATGCTCCAAATGAAATCATGATAAGAAAAAGTTCTTTAAAAGGTCCAATCCATGAAACAGGAAATATTAGTCAAAATAAGTTTAAGTGGAAACATAATGGATTAGAAGTCAAATGTTCCCCTCTAACCTTAAAGAAAAAAGCCTTTTTAATAAAATTAATTTGATATTAATATTTGTAATACATCTAGCTTTAGAAATTAATTTTAGACTACTTATATTGAAAATTGTTCTCACCACACCAGCAACACGAGGTAATACATCCTCCCATGAGGTATAAACAAATACTCCTTTCTCATTTTTGATCATTGGCTGAGTAAGTCTCTGACGCTTCAGACCATCATAAGCAAACCTAAGTGAACACCAAGAATATTATAAAAGAGCAAAGACAAAGATAATTGTGTGTAATTCTGTGAGTGAGTTTTCTAATTGCAGGCTTTTAGAATAGAGAACACCAATAAATATTTCCCCTGAAAGTTTAACTTTTCCTTCTCAAAAACTCAGAAAACAATCAGCAATAGAAGTAAGTTACCATGAAAAAATGTTACAAAAATCAGAACATTAGAAAACTCAGCAACTTCAATTATAGAATTAAAAACCATATTTTACAATTCTTCTTCTTCACTGCAGCTTTACAATTTTAACAGCTGAATACTGAAGTTGGTGCTACTGCACACATTTCTGGTTCTCCAAAGTGTGCCTTTAATGCATGCATAAACCCATGTGGGTACAAGCACATCCACACACCTGGTTTTGTCAGATATCCATTCCTCATTGATGTCTTCATGGAGCCTTGGCAAAATTCTCATCACCTCTCCAGTTCTCGTGCTCACTACGATGTTGCTTCCAACGGCATCAAGAACATCAATTGACTCTACCTTCCTGTTTAGAAGAACAAATAAACCACTTGCAGTCTCTCATATATAAGCAGCAAGTGTCTTATTTTTGGCCTGAATAGAGACAATTTTCTTTTAAGTAACTGGTATAGAGATGTATTTTGGATTTAGGGTGAGAATAGTGTGATAACATAGGCACATTCTAGTTGTTGCTAAGCAACATTTACACATCAAGGACTTTTCAGCTTCTCACCCAGTCCCACCAGCAAGGAGGCTGGGGGGCACAAGAAGCTGGGGGGACACAGGCAGGACAGCTGACCCCAGTGGGCCAAAGGGATGTTCTGCACACACAGCAGCAAGCTTGGCATGTGAACGAGGGGGAAAGCTGGCTGGGGGCTGCTGCTCAGGGACTGGCTGGGCAATTGCAGCGTGCATCACTTGCTTTGTACATTCTAATTTTATCATTATTGTAATTTTTTTCTTCTGTCCTATTAAACTGTCTTTATTTCAGCCCACAAATTTTACATTTTTCCCCCCCAATTTTCTCTCCTATGCCCCACAGGGGGCTGAAATTAGCAACTGGCTACGTGGTATTTAGCTGCCTGCTGAGTTAAATCACAACAGTCTTTTAAAGCATCCAGCGTGGGGCATGAAGAGTTGAGATAACAGATCTGACCAGAGCGTGTGGAAACAAATTTGTTGTAAGCACTCATTGTATTAATTTAGCAGGTGCTGGTCTCGGAATTGCTGCACGTTCTCAGAGCTGTGTTCGGTAACACCTTGCTGTCTGGATGTGTTCCTTGTTTGCTGTTTATCGTCTCCTGAAGGTGGGTTAAGGATGTAATTCTGTCACAGTGTGCCACTGGTTTATGATAGGACGGAATTGCTGGTGCAGAGACTGATCCGGTGCTCGCACTCAGCACCGCTGCCGGCTCCGTGCTTCGGGAGCCTTCCAGCGGACACGGCTGGTAATTACACCCTGCACCTCCCGGGAGGGCCGAGCTGCGCGGAGACACCTTCCTCCGCCTTCCCCTGCTCCTCCAGACTAATTACAACAGCTCTTGGAGATGCTGAATATCCTTGGGATGGTCAAACCAGCACGTTTCTATGTTCGAGGCCAGGCTGGATAAAGTCTTGAGCAACCTGATCTAGTGAGAGGCGTCCCTGCCCATGGCAGGGATGGTTGTGACTACGTGACCTTCAAGGTCCACTCCAATCTTAACGTTCAGTGATTCTGTCTCCTGAATTTCAGGTCTTGTTTAGGGTTAAACAACTACTTAAGAAATCACACAGAGATCTGCTCTGAGGCTGAACAGCTTAGTTTCACAAGATATTTTAAATAATATCCTCAACAATCAGTGAGTTAATGAATTTGTATTTTCCTTTATACACATCTTTTACTAAGCAATCAGCACAATCTACAAGTCCAAAACATTTTAGGGTAAAAATAAGGGAAGAACAGTCTACAAACTATAACATTCTTCCTTTTCTTAAATCAGCTGTAAGTAACAAAATTTGTGTTAGATTCAGTCTATGGAAAAGTCTACAACAAAAACTCAGAAAATAAAAACCAGAGAAAACCCTGGGTATCACAGATTGACATATTCTAAGATAAAGTGTACATCAAACAGAGAAAGCTGTGTCTTCAGTATGAGTTAAGACACCTACCTTGTCTCCCATGGACGTGCAGTAAAGGCATATGGCTTGGAGGTAAGAGCACCAACTGGGCAGATGTCAATAATATTTCCTGATAACTCAGACATAAACATTTTCTCAACGTAAGTACCAACTTGCATGTCATTTCCTCTTCCGGTTGTTCCCAAGTCATCCACCCCTGCAACCTCACTAGCAAACCTGGTAGGTGCAAAAGAAGGAGAAACACGTCTGGCGTGTACAACTGCAACATAGAACATTTTTCAGCCCTCATCTAATTTTCTTAAGATAAAACATTAGTTCATACACCTGAAAGAAGAAAACAATTGTTTAGATGCATTAGTCAGCGCCATCACATGCAGGACCATCTGCAGAATTTCATACAGAAAGGGCTACAAAAACTAGGGAGAGTTATATCAAAAAACACAGCAGTTCAATACCCACTGTATTACACAAACCGAGTCCAAGATTAGTCCTAACTAACAAGTTCTTTCTAGAACTAGTTGGGTACATTGTATTCTTTTCCATCTGGCTCAAGTTGGCCAGTACAGCATCTCAGGGCTACAGAACAGCATAAATATAGCTACCAGAGGCTACCAAAAATAAATAAATCTTACAACTGTGGCTGAGGAAGTCACATATCCATTCTGGCACCACCACCATGGGACCAGTTCTGCCCTGCAGAACTCTGATTTCACTTTCATGCATTGGCCATCTTTCTCTATTTCCTGTCTGGTAGCTCCAGGAAACCAGCTATCAGTCACTAACAGAAATAAAACTTTTAAGTACAATCAGGAAATAAATTTTTTAAGCAGTGACTACCCCTCATGGGGTTTCTTTCACTAATAAACTGACACAAATATGCCTGCTTAGTACTCTCCTCAGTGAAAATAAAGGACTTTACCTGATGCATCGAGTGCACTGTATACACCGAGTCATGATGGTTTTGACTAAGGGGCCAATGTTCTTGTCCTCCACAGCACGTTTGCTCTCTCTAAATCTGCTCCTATCACTGCCAAACATCATTGACTGGTCCTACAACAGACAATAGAACACACACATATCCAGGCTGCTGGAAAGCACAATTTCACCTAAGACAAGAGCTTTATACGTAAGTCTACATAATCTGACGTTGTACCTGTAGATCACATTCTCCACCCTGATCACAGATAGGACAGTCCAATGGGTGATTTGCCAGCAGAAACTCCATTACACCCTCTCTGTTAGGTTCAGAGAATGAAGTTAATGTCAACTTCACATCATTTAGCAGACAGTAAAACTAATCAGCCAAAGGAGGCTAAAAGAAAGGTACCTTGCTTTCCTGGACTTCTCAGAGTTTGTCAGTATATTCCAGCCCTTCATAACTGGCATGGCACAAGCAGCAACTGGCTGCAATCACCAAAAAAAGCAAGCATGAACACAATATATTTCTTCTCAGCATGGGCACAAACCCCCCCCTCCTCCCCCCCCCCCAATTCTAACATAGGTATGTTATAAATAAATAGAAATAAAGAGGCCTACAAGGAAAAAATAAATAGTCTAACTGATAAAGTCACTAGAAGCCATATTTATTAATAATCTGCTATATTAAAAGGTTAAATTAGTTATGATTTATTCAAAGTTTAAAATTGTACAATTTCCAGTCTCAATTCGAGCAGTTACAGCATTAAGAATATCAGTTGTAATACATACAAGGCAAAAGAAAGAGCTTCAGCAGACATCTAGAAAACCTCTAGAACTGAAATCAGAGTATGAATCGTTTACAAGACATTTATTCGCACAAAGCCTGCATAAAGTCTTGGAATAAAATTCTTTTCAAGATTACTGCAAGATTAACAAAAACTCCTGCTCTGTAAACAAATCCCTCTTACTTTTCAATCACATCATGACTTTCACCTTTAGTGATAACCCAACGTATCCAGAGCCGCAAAGCTCAAACTATGGGACTGAAGCTGGGGTGAGCTAAAAAATTTTATGTGTGACTATAAATGTGTAATCCAAGTCTGAACTCCAAAGGAATGTGCATAGATTTCTTAGTACTGCTGAAGACAGTGTTCACTCCTGAAATCAACTATTTCACAACAGATATCAATGCATTAAAAAATAAACTACTAACTGCAGTCTTTACTTAGAATGAACCTGCAGGTACTAATCCTACAGCTAAATTCATACAGCGTCTGAAGTTTATTATTTATGTAGTATCAACTGAAAACGTGTGGCTGAAGCTTGAACTGCAAAGCATAAAATGCATCTAACAGCAATCACACAGCTATCAAATGCTCACGTCCAAGAAAATGACAACAATTATTTACAAGATTTACACTAGGCCCAAGCACAGCAAAAAAAATTCCTGTTGAATTCTACAATGCATATTCCATATTGCAATTTCTATGAAACACAAACAATACCTTTGGAGCTTTCTCTATTTCCACAAGACACATCCTACAGTTTCCAGCAACAGAGAGACGATCATGGTAACAAAAACGAGGTATCTGAACTCCAGCCTTTTCACAGGCCTATAAAAAATAAGAAACAAAGCAAAATTAAATCTTAGTTAAGACTTTTCAGTTCCACCTCAGAAAACACTATGCAGCTTTTCAAAGAGTTAACAACTGTCAGTGCTCAAGAACAGACTGCACTTGACCTCTCATCTTAAGAAGTGACCATAAATAAAAAATTTTGACAAAGCAAAAAAAGTCAGGGTATCAGCTACAAATATAGTTTTTCTAACCTTTGTAAGTGATTGAGGAAATGAAAATTGAGCTCTCTTTCATTTTCCTCCAATAATAGAGAGAATTCTCTGCAACAGGGCATTAGCACTACAAATAACTTTTTAAAGAACATATACACTCTTTACAGAAAAAGTCATCAAAATAAAAATTGAAAAACATAAAAAGAGCACCACAAGCATAATGATTTCTGATAATCCAACAACACAGATACTCTGTATAAAGCCACTCCAGCACAGTCAATCTTCAACTTCAGCAGACCCCAAACTCAAAGACAACATGACAGAAGAGATAGGACAGAGCCAACAGATTTCCAGAGAACAGATGAAGACAGCCTTTCCTGCATAAAAACCCCACAGCTAATGGGATCTATGCTCCAGAATTATAGCTATGCCTGCCNAATAAATTTAATAAGAAACTCTAACAAGATCTAGTTTTTCTGACAATTTCTAGCAAAAATAAATACGTTATCCGAACTGAAAAACTGATTTAGAAAAATAGCATTTAAGAAAAATTTACACTAGATTCCTGCTGGGAACATTCTAATGCCTAAATAAATTAGTAACTTGTATCCAAAGAACAAGGGCTATATTTTGAAATAAATTGTGTATTTTAATGTTCTAACCCATTACATCACATCTTCATTTAACGGCTTCTTAAAAATAAGCTTAACTTGAAATTTTAGCCTGAAAAGTAACAGTGCTCAGTACAGGCTGGGAGATCCAGGTTCCCTTTCTTCCCACACCAAGAATAATAAAAGCAGCTAAGGATGAACACTCTGAATCCTAACAACTAATAACTAAAAGGAGGCAATCCCTCATTTACCCAAGACACACTGTAATAGGATACAAAACGTACAGGTTCTGAAAGACTACAAGGTCACGTAGTGTTCAGAGACAGAACTTCAACCAGAATTTACTGAAGTCTGTTATTGCACTGCATAAAGTTTTGCAGCTGAGATTGATGCTGCATGCATCTTCTTTCAAGCAACCATGGCATGTTTTTCTTTTTCAAGCACTGAATTCCCCCAAGGATTTCTGTCACATGAAATTGCATCACAGTCAGTTAAAACACCCCTAATTTATTGCAAGAAACAATGTAAAGGCAGGTGGCTTTTTGCTGTACGGAACAGAACATGCTGCCAAGAAGTGAGATGGAAAGTCCCAGAAAACTGAGAATGCCATTCCCTACACCTGCAGGACTGTGGTTCCGGGGTTCACCAATACAGGATGTCCATCCACAAACACTTCTATTTGGTTGCTGGCTGCTGTTGCAGTTGTACGCCCTGAAGGACATGGAAAAAGAAAACAAAAACAACTTTCACTTACTGCTAGATGGAAACCATCAGAGCCCCACTCCTGATTTTAGTTACAGAATGCTGATACAGTCCCAATTCTACCAACAGTGCAACACAGAATCCCTTAGCCTGCAAACCAAATATGCATTTGTGCCCCTCGATAAATGAACTGCACATACATTTATCACCAGGGACCCAGATATAAACTACAGACGCTTACCACATACTCTGGAGGACTGGGTGACCCCAGCTAAGGTCCTGGGGACAGCAAGCAGTCGAAGCATGGTGCTTTGGTAAGAGAGAAAACGGCACTGTTGTTAGCAGTTCAGATGTTTGCTGGCAAGTTTTAAAGAGGCAGAGTAAAAACTTCTACACCAGTTGCAAAGGAGCACGTATGCACACCTATATGCACAGTTATGGGAGAGTGAGTTACCTCCTTCAAACGCAAGATACGATTCTCTACCGATCTATACATCGCATACAGGAATGTCACCGAGCGGCCTCTCCGCCTGCAGCGGCGCGCCAACCCCGGCCCCGCTCCCCCACCGACCGAACGGCGCAGCTCGGCGGCCGCGGGCCCAGTGTCGCCGTCCTCGGGGCCGAGGGCACGGCGGGCGACGGCGCTACCCGGCGCGGGGGTCACCTGGGAGGCGCCGCCGCCCGCCGGGCAGCCCCCGGCACGGCAAGGACACCGGCGGCGGCGGAGGCGCCCGGAGTAGCGGTGCCGCGCCCACCGAGCCCGCCCGCAGCGGCACCGCCGTTACCTGGCGCGGGACCGGCGGCGGCGCCGCGGAACGGCTGCGCTCCGCCTCGGCCTCGGTGGCGGCGGCCTCGGGCCTTTCCGCCGCTGACCTCAGCCTCCTTCGGCTATCTCCGGAGCCTTCTTCGGCAATCTCCGGAAAGGGCAGTCCGCGCTCGGCAACCTCCGGAGCGAACCGCTTCGGGTATTTCCGGCAAGCTATAGGCGAACGCTGACACGGGCTATTTCCGCCGCTAGCCCTCAGCCTCTTCGGCCACCGTCACAGGCACTGCCCTTCCCTCGGCAATTTCCGTCCCTTTCCGCCTCTTTCTTCGTCCAACTCCGACAACTTCCGCTGTGCCAGCAGGGCGGGGTGTGGCGACAGTACAATGTTACAAAACCCGTGTAACGCCGCAAACCTTCCTAGGGCCTATAGTCAGCCTCGCTTTTATTACTTCGACGCTTTCCCGCACCTCTAGTGTCCCGTCCGCTGCACGCCCTGCGCTGCAGCAGCCGACCTGTGAGGAGCTACCCCGCGGCTCGCTCTCGCGGAGGAATACATCTGCGTGCAGCGCCGCGGAGGGATACCGGCACTATATAAGGACAGCGCAGGCGCGTGGAGTCCTTTTCCCGCGGCGGTGGCGGTCGGGGCGGGCGCAGCGTGTGGGCCGCGCGCCGCCGCCATGGGCTTCGGGGACCTGAAGTCTCCCGCGGGCCTCCGCGTCCTCAATGACTTCCTGGCCGACAAGAGCTACATCGAGGGGTGAGAGGCGGCGGAGGGGGGGTGCCGGGTTGCGGGGAAGGTGGGTCGGGCCTGGCGGAGACAAGCGGTGGAGGCGCGGGAGGGCCCTGAGCCACCCCGGCAGCCGCCGCTGTTCCACGTGTCCTGCGTGCCTCGAGCAAGGGCGGTAAATCGACTTGTTCTCCGCAGGTACGTCCCTTCGCAGGCTGACATAGCAGTCTTCGAAGCGATCGCTGCCCCGCCGCCTGCAGACTTGTTCCATGCTCTTCGGTGGTATAATCACATTAAGTCGTATGAAAAGCAAAAGGCAAGGTACGGTAAGACTCCGAAGCTGCTGTATCTCCCCGAACTATCCTACAAATTGTTGCGTTTCCTTCTTCGAGTTCTGCAGAACTGGTTTCCAGTGGCACCACGTGGCATTTTGTGTTGCTGGAACACAAAACAGCTCCAGAAACAGGGCAGACCTCTTCTGTCAGTACTAATAATTTGCAGTACTGAAGGACATGGAAAGAAAAGGAGATATGAAAGGAAATAGTATCTCTTCTCGTTTTGTAGCTTTCAGTGTTCATGAAAGGTGCTGAATTGACATCAGGCCTGTCTGAAAAGGTACAGCATAGGTGGGGTCAGTATTGCTATGCTGCTTTCTCTGAGCCTCAGTCCTCTTTGGAGAAAACTCTTCAAAGGATGGGTGGCTCAGTCTCCAGTCCGTTTCTGAAGCTTTTGTAATGCTAATGGGGATTGAGATTCTGAAGCAGTTTCACAAAGTACCTGGAAACTGCTTATGGTTCCTGAAATCAAAAGCCAGTTTTGTGGCTTCAGTAACAGCAGTTCATATTAGCAATACAACTATGAGCTTATTCTAAGATAACGGGACAATATGAGCTGCAAGAGAAGGTAAATTCAGGGAGTTCTGGTCCCTTGTCCTTTTGAGAGCAAGGGTTTAGGGTTGTTCACTAAAACATAGGAAAATAGCAGTTACTTTGCAGTAGTGTGTTTTCAGTAACTTAATAGTTTTTAAACAAGTTTTAAGTAGTTCTAGGGAAGCATGAACAAGAAGTTGGTAATTCCTCTTAGACAGAACATAATGCAGATAAAGGATTCCAATAAGAAAGCTTTTTCTATCCATGTATTTAGTTGGGCAGGCTCATACCAGGTTTGATGAGCTACAGCAAATCCCATATTCACAATTACTCAGCTGGCATGTCAGGAGTATCGGGGGCTGTCTTTATCAAGGTTCTGATTTCAAGTAGCAGAATTGGATTTTTACTCCTTTTAGCACAAGTTTTTAATTATAAATGCATTTGTAGGTGCATTGATAAACTGGCAGCTATTGCATTGATGTTTGAGTAGGTTCCTAACATCTGCATTTTTCTTTCAGCTTGCCAGGAGTAAAGAAGGCTTTGGGAAAATATGGTCCTGCTGATGTTGAGGACACAACAGGTGCGGCCACAGATAGCAAAGATGATGATGACATTGACCTTTTTGGATCTGATGACGAGGAGGTACTTGTGACCTTTTTGTATTATTTTTATTGCTTTTTAGAATTTAACACAGGTATGTAGATTTTCACCTTGGCCTAGTTTAAGTTACTTATATTTCTGACCTTGATAACAGATCCTACTTGCAATTCTCGAGTGTAGCTATTTTTGCAGAATACGAAAGCTTAGAAGGTAAAAACTCAGAAGTTAGAAAATAATGTGGCAGAATGGGGTGAACTGTCCAATTTTGACTGGTTACATGATGAGTAAAACAAAAAATCACCATCTTTCGGCTGACAATTGTGATGATTTGTTTTTATCTGAGTAGATGCCAGTCAGTTTGGTAGTGCTTTGGAGAAGTGGAGGTTTGGGGCTGTTCTGTGACTGCAAATTTCTCTTTCAGGAAAGTGAAGAAGCAAAGAAACTGAGGGAAGAACGTCTGGCCCAGTATGAATCAAAGAAGTCCAAAAGTATGTGTGCTGAGAAATTCCTAATCTTTCATGCCGGAGTTCATTTGCATGCATTTCAACAGGATGGCTAGAAACACTAATTAACTGTGGTAATAGATCAGCTTGACTGGAATGAGACAGGAATAATTAGCTTCACTTGAATTGCCAGTGAGCTCAGCCTTCCTACAGCAAATAGGAATGTTACCATGCTTTTTGTTCTGGTTCATACACTCGTGCTTCTTGTTTCCAGAGACTGAGCTTTCTACATAAATGGAGATAATGTGAGGATTTTCTTTTAAAAGTTTAGAGAAACTGCTGCAGTACACAAGTTACTCCACAGCTACTGGCCTGGAACTGTTCAGCACTGTAGCAGTTGCAGTATTCCCTCTGTGGAAAATAAACTGTTACACAGCGTTAGGCTCCTTCTCAGTTGTTCTGGGAAGGACTTCCTATGTAACAAACAGTCAGTCTACTTAAATCTGTGTATATGTAATGTATCTACATCTTGAACATACAATAGAATTCTGAAGTACAGCTGCAGTACTTCAGAAATGCACATTGGTATCAGAGGCCTGTCACAGCAATGTGAGCAGGTTCTTGTTCATGAAATTGGATAAGTTGCTCTCATCAAACCAGTTTGCAAGTATTTTCATGAGTTTTTAAAAGATTCCTATATTTTCGTGGTGATTTTCTTCCCCCAGAACCAGCTGTTGTTGCCAAGTCATCCATCTTGCTTGATGTGAAACCTTGGGATGATGAGACAGACATGGCCAAACTAGAGGAGTGTGTTCGAAGCATTCAGGCAGATGGCTTGGTCTGGGGATCTTGTAAGTGTGGGGAAATGCCAGAGCGGGGAGAGGGAGAGTGCAGGCCCTTGGGATAGTATATGAGTAGTTGGACTTGTGGTCACTGTTTGCTGAGCTCTGAAATGTGGGTAGCTCTAACAGGGCAACTGCAATACTACAGTGCTTGAGTGCCTTTACATGATCAGAAAAGGTGTGCTAGTGCAGTGGCCTGGTTAAGATTCAAATACAGGTTTTAAAAGCTGTAAAACTTAAGCTCTGCTATCCTGCATCTCCCTGTACAATTCCTGATGCAGCAAACACCTTTACCCACCTGCATCACTGGTTAGGGGAAGAGATCCACAGAAAGAAACTTTCAGTTGTAGTGAATGCTGGGTTGTTAATTAGATGGTCCATAATGTCGACCAAAGGCTGTTTTTATATGTTCCTGTAAATTGCTTTGGTCAGTTCATTCTTAGATCTGTGTTTTTAAGAGATTCCAGCAATGAAGGAGTACTAAATGTTTGGTTTTGTTTTGCAGCCAAGCTAGTACCTGTTGGCTATGGTATCAAAAAGCTTCAGATCCAGTGTGTTGTTGAAGATGATAAAGTTGGAACAGATATGCTGGAAGAGAGAATAACAGCTTTTGAAGATTATGTACAATCAATGGATGTAGCTGCTTTCAATAAGATTTAAGTCTTGATATATCTAGAATAAATGTTGCAAAAAGTGTGCAGTGTCTGTGCTTGTTTCAGAATCTTAGAGTAGTCCAGCTCACAAATGCAAGGTTTTCTTAAAGGGTCAAGTAGAAGCTGAAACTGAATTTCAAGGTTGGCCTGATACTGTTACTCTGCAGAGGAAATTGCTTCTTTGGAAATGTCTGGAATTCCTCTGGAGGGGAGGGATGGTTTTAAGGAAAAGGAGCAGGGCTCAGTCAAAGTGCAAGTAATGTTTTAGTGGGTGAACAGTATAAATTCCTTTTGTTTAGTAAGGATGGTAACTAACCGAATACACCTCGGCCTTTGTTGACAGCTAAAACTCCAGTGAGAGAGGGAGACTAAGTTCAAAGTGACTTGCTAGAGATAAGGCCTGACACTACCCTGGTACCTTCTCACCTGTTCTATGACTTGGAGCTTTTTTTCCCCTCTGAAGCTTGGGAACATTTGCGATGAAATTACGTCGAGTAAATAATGTTGCTGAGGAGCCGCTGCCCTGCGGGGCGCGGGCGGTGCCGCTGGGGGGCGCTGCGAGCCCAGCGGTGCCCGGGTGCGGCCCCTGCCCGAGGAGCGGGGCAGGAACCGGGAATTGCCCCGGGCTGCGGCCACTGCAGGGGCTGGCTGACTCACGGTAAACCTGACACGTGCTCGTGACTTGAACAAGGGAAAAATAGCTGAAAGTGCAAACACATAAAGGACATAAAAAGTAGTGAAATTAACAGCAGTTTGACCTCTTCACTCAGCTCCAGGTTGGTTTCTAGATTGATTTTGACATTTCTTTTAGCGATTGAAGAACCTATCAGGAATAAATCCCAAAAACTGTCTATAGGAATGATGCAAATGTAGAAGCTGTCAAAGTTGTGACGCTTCTAAACAAATTCATAATTCTATGCCTTGCATTGGACTTACAGGATTTATTGTGACCGTGAAATGGAATCCTTTTATGTGCCACATTGGTCACTCTGAGATGAAGATGCCCAGTGTCAGAGTCTGACAGCTGCATCTTAGTAACTCTTTTTGTTGGTTTTTTTTTCACAGAGCATCTGTGTGGTTATCTGGCACAGCAGGTCCTCTTTCTCCTTGTTTAAAGGTCTGCCAACTTCAGATTATATAAGAGCTTTGTTTATAATTTGTCTCAGAAAAAAAATCTGCCTGCTAGAGACTTAAAGCATGGTTAAAGATCTGAAAGTGAGTATTGTTACAGGCTCACTTGCCACCTTCCATAAACCTAACTCCTAAACAGTACCCTTTCTGTGGCAATTCTCTAGCTGTTGCTTCTGCTAAATCACGTAGCTTAGTTTTACCAATTCTGTCACGGTGCTGTTAAAAGCAAGAAATTGGCAAGCACCATATCAGAAAAACAAGTTACTAAAAATTCTGCCTCAAAAATGTAGGTTTTATTATCTTGGCCGTCACTTTTTCTATTCTCCCATTCAATGTGCTGCTGACCTTGAAACTCCTGGCTTTCAAACTAAAGCCCGAAGTGGATAAAATGGTTTAATTTACATATGGTAACTTCGTTAAAGTACAGCACTGAGTCATCCATGTGACCTGCCAGACTGGATTTGTGTGTGTTACGTTTATGCTAAGCATGCACATACAAACTCTTTGGTTCTTGCATGAGATTTCTTGTGTGTGTTGGGTTTTAGCAGGGTTTTTTTTTTTCCCCAGATATTAAAAAGTTGCACAGAAACAAAAAAGCCCTAGAGAGCACAGTGTTTCCAGTGAAAAAATAGGTAGGTATGTAGGCAAGAGTATTCCACTCAATCCACATATATTTGTGTTGGGAGTGTTTGGGTATGTGCTGGTATGTTACTGTGTCATTGTGCCTGTGAAAAATCAGCACCCTGGAATAAATGAGGCAAGTATCCCAAGTGCAGCCTGTCACAGAGGGATCAGTAGAAAATTCCATAACTTCAAAATGTTCTATATGGGACTACTGGGAAAACAATTTTAAGAAAAACCAATCTACATAAAAACCTTCAGAAACACAAACTGTCCAGGAAGAAGATAAAAGTAATTAGAACCTGTCCATTATGAAATGCATCAATAGCTATTTCTATAGTATCTTTTTCCATGATGACACAGATTCTTTTCCTTTTTCTGGCCCTTTTTTTCCATTGTGGTGAGTCGAACAGAGCATTATCTGTTTTGTTTAAATATCTTGCATTACTCTTGAAGAAATGATTTAGATAATTCTTAACTGATCTTGGTGTGAATGGTAGCAGTTACATTGCACAATTGTTAATCCACTTAATGCCATAGATCAAGGCTGATTTTTGGCCTTATTCAGTTTTATCCTCTATCTTCCTCCTCTGCTTCAGGCCACATTTGCTGATCCTTTATGCAAGATGGGACATATATGCTCCCCCATTTGAAAATCAGTCCCTGTGCTGTATATAGGAACGTGTGTGTACACACAGGTGAAGAAAGCTGACATGAACCTTAAATCCTATAGTAGAAAGGGCCAGGGCTTGATTTCACCTTCCAAAATCTTTGGGAAGGAACTGTTATAAGAAAAGCCAGTCACCACACATTGCTGCTAAGAAAAGCACATGAATATGCTCTTTGGAAACAAGAAAATTTTATTACTTCACTTCAACTACAGCCAGGAGAGTACATCATTCTTAGAAAGATGTCAGGGAACATGTGAAGAAAAACTGCAAAATGTTTGCTTTAGGCACATACAGCAGCACGGTGCCAAAATATTATGATGAGCAACTATGTACCAGGCACCAAATGACTCAAAGGAAGAATGCTGCTTACCAGCCTTTCAGCCCAAAGGGAAATACACTGAAATTCCACTGATCCTGCCTGACTCTCCCAGACTCTGAAACCAGAGCCTAAAGAAATAGTTACAGACCACAGTCAGGCTGTTTCTATTTGTGCAGCTAACAGTATTGGATGTGTTTATGCTTACATATATGTATTTTATACAAAAGCAAATCTATTTACATATAAGGCCTCAATTACAGCATAAATGCTACTAATATATTGTCAGGCCATATAAACTAGGTAAATTATCTGAAAGGCAGGTCTTCTATATGCTTAGGCCAATAACTCTGAAAAACCACTTCAAATTTACCCAAAACTCTATGCTTTTACTTTCAAGCAGGGTTTTGTCCCACATTCAATTTTTTAATTAAGTGGTATTGCATCAGAAATTGGTTCACTCCACATAGCATATATATATATATATTTGCATCGCTGCATGTGTGATTCTGCAGCAAGCAACAAGTTGGAACAGAATACCGCATAACTGGGACTGCTTCATCTTTCATATGGGAGTGGACTCAATTTCCTGGATGAACTGTCTTGCCTCTTATTTGGAAAATAAGTCTGAATTTGGCTACAGACTTGTAACAGAATACTGATGAATTCACTCCACCCATTTTTTTAAGCTTGACATTAAGGCAAACAAAATGTTATATTATTTTTTTACCTTCACTTGGAAGAGTAATAAAGAGCAATTAATAGTTGTAAACCTCTGTAGAACTAAAATTTTAAACATAGAAAAAGAAATGTGGTACAGAAGCTGTAAAAAATATTTTCACTAATTCTTTGCACATTTCAAATGAGTCTAATACTTATATGAAACATCTGCTCAATATTTTGCACCCTGCTGGTGGTAAAAGTACAATAAGTGACCCCAAAATACAGGGTGTCCTGTCTTAGTTTTGAGTATAAGATAAAGAGCACTGGCAGAAGACAGGTTTTATTTCCACATTTTTCTTTTTTGACAATAGAAGGCAGCAATTCAGTTCTCCATCTTGGAATTCTTCTCCAGCTGCAAAGTGGAGCCACTGATAGCTTCATTCAGGTGGGATGTAGCCAGAGGATTCCTCCTTGGGGCAGTAGTAGGCAATCAGGAGACTCATGACCCAGTGATGTACGGCCACAGCCTCTCGGATGAGAATGCTTCAATTAAGAGTGGTATCAGCAATGGCAAGGAGGAATATTTTCATTATGTGTTCTTTTGATATCAATGAGGTATGGAACCACAGCAAACCAACAGGATTACAACAACATTCGTCACCAAAAGCCCGGTTAGAGTAATCCCACCTATGCTGATGACTTTCAGTTCAGGCTGTACGTGCATTGCAAGGGCACACATCCAAATCACGTGTCCCTTAAAAACCTGCCAATTAAAGCCGCAAGTGCAATTAAGCCAGCTGTTTACAGAAAACTGTACATGCAAAGATGCACATCTGACTGGCAGATGTGAAATCAAGAACACCTCCAAATCTCCTGTCAGCTCTTTTGGAGAGAGCTGGTGACACGAGCAGTCACTGGGCAGTTTCACAGTAGTGCACAGGCGCGTTGTCTGAGCTCCACAGCTGCTCGCTGACGGTTCCCGAGCGGCTCACCTCCCACAGGGCCAGCTTCAGCACCTCAGACACTGTGGTCTTGACCTGGGCTTGGAACTTTTTGCTAATCAGAACATAGAGGATTGGGTTGAGGCAACTGTTGATGAAACCAAGGCCAGTGGAGAGGGGAATGCCATCCTGTAGTAAGTCATGCAAGTTTTCATCATGGTGAGCAGACAGCTCCACAATGCTGAATATATGATATGGTGTCCAGCAGACAAAAAAAGCTACAACTACAGCAGTGATGGTCCAGAAAAGCCTGCTGGAAGTCAATACAGTTCTCCTCTTCACTTTGACAATCAGAAGTGAGTAGCAAATAACCATGGTCACTAAAGGAAAGAGGTAACCAAACGCAAGCCTCACCCAAATGAGAATGTGATGTGTCAGCAAGATAAGTTCTCTGTCATGCACATGGAAGTTGTTGTAGCAAATGGTGACATTGTTGAGAACTGTAGCTGTGTCTCTAAAGTATAAGGCAGGGCCACCAATAATTGCAGCTGACATCCAAATGACCCCACTCAGAATGAGGGTGTTCTTTACAGTCCTGTATTTGTAGGAAAAGACTGGGTGGACAAGGCGGATGTAGCGGTCAAGGCTGATGAATGTCAGGAAGAAAACACTAGCAAACATATTAAGTAGTGCAATGAATGAGTTCATTTTGCAGAGCCACTTCCCAAAAGGCCAGTGGAACCCCATTGCCACGTATGTAATATAGAGGGGCAGGAAGAGAACAAAAATGAAATCTGCGATGGCCAGATTCAGGAACCAGAGTGTGGAAACAGATTTATCCCACTTAAAGCCCATAAACCAGATGACAATGGCATTACCTGGCACTCCCAGCAGAAATGCCACACTGTAAAAGAAAAGGGAAATAATATGGGCAATGCTGAGGGAGGACTGGGGTGACTCATCTTCCTCAGACAGATCATAGAAATAAGAGTAGTTCTCAAAATCTTCAAATGTCATGTTGCAGAATGGCTTTCTGGGGAAGAAAAGAAATGAAATGGTCAAAGGAGGATTGTTTTACTGCACTATAAATAGTAAACTGCAATTCTTTCAAGTTCTTGGTCATAAACCAAAAACATTGCCTTAGTTTGGCATATCTGTCACCTTTTATCTGTCAGTTGCTAGCATAAAACTCCTGAAGAAATTTGGTCACAGGCATTTCAAGAAATATTCAAATCAAAACAGAACTTGAAATCTTCAAGAACAGTTTTCCTTACATTAATTTCTTAACAGACAGCACTGAGCACAGTATCACTGATAAATTTCTAGGAGACCAGAGGCAAAGTTTTATTGAAGTATGATTGTGCTATTATTTTCTGGTCAGGTTTCATACTTTACTGCTCTGTTCCTATGTGATGTAAGTTTTATGGATTATATCTGTCTAAAATCAGAGGAGCATTAGACATCCATTTAGGAATAAAAAAATCAACTAAAAAGTCAATAAGCCATCTTTTAGAAAATTTCACCCACCACCCCTGCCTCAAATTATAGTTAGCAAAATGACAGCGATTTCTCCAGCAACTAAAAGTTCATGGGTTTATTCATCTCCTTCATGTATGTCTTTGTATCAAGAAATGATGATTTTCAGGCCCATTTAACACATTGGATTTCCTTAACACAGCAAAGAATGCAGAGAAGGAAATATATAGAACATACTGCAGGGATAATACACACTATGGTGTTCTTCCACTAGTGAGCTCAGAAACAGGTAATAGATGAAAGAAAGTAAAGCTTCCCATGAACAAAAAACACACTGTGAGAGCTATAAATGAAAATATTTGTGTGTCCCTTTTTTTTAAAGACAGAATTACAGAATTTTCTCAGTTTTCTTCTCTTGCAAAAGCTTCTGGAACTTGCAAGTACAACATGATTTTTCACATAGAAATTCTTTCTGTGGGTGGGAGGGAAGGTGAGGGGGAGGGGAAAGTGGAATATAAACCAAAACCATGGGGAAAAAAGAAATTATTGGGAAAACAGACAGGAAACAGAGTTTGAACAACAGAAAGAAAAGCAGTAAGAAGTTATTTCACAGTATTATTTCGCAGTGTTTCGTTTGCAGTATAGACAAATCTGCAGCGCATCACAGGTGGCCACAGTCAGACAAAAGTCTCTGCAATGATCAAAACAATTATTCTGTGAAACTGTCATCATTTAAAGCTGAATTATTTGGCTGGACTCAGCTGCACTGAAGACCTGTGCCTGAGAGCAGTCAATTAGCTGTACTATGATTTATCTTACCACTAAATTTGTGAGTGCTATCTCCATTCCTAAACCTAACTCAGCCCGTGCTTTTGGAGCTCAGCCCTGCATTCCTGTAATTCCATTAATTATAGCATGCTAAGGACAACAGGAGAGGGGTCTCCAGAGCACACTGCCTGCACAACCGCACCTGCAAACTCGTATTCATGTCCTTACCTTTCCTCCAAAAAGTTGTTCCCTCAGTTTGAAAGGATTACTCACACCAGTGAAGCTACGCATGTGCACACGCATTAGCGGGATTAGACGTCTCATTTGTAGATGGATAGAAAGGGAAGGGAAAAAAAGGTTGTGTAATTTTATATCTCTTGATTAAAAAAATATGTAGTAAGAGTCAGCACAGCCTGTTCTGTCAAGAGGCTGTGATAGCATTTGTGATTTACATCAGGCTGAAAGAATGTTATTTGGTTTGCTGTCCTGATAAATGATACTTATTGGGCTGCATTTATGTAATTACATGCCCCTTGGGGGTGGATTCTGCATCAAATACCACTACCACCCATCTGAGTAATTTTTTCAAACAGCTTAACAGCTGCTGAGAGAAGAATATAAACATGGAGCAGTACCATTAACATCTGGAACATTATATTTGGATAGTTTCAAAGGACAGTCAGGTTAGTAACTGGATTTTTATGTGGGTTTGCCTATACAAAAAAACTATACCTTCAAATCAAATTTATGCAACTAAACAAAAAAAAAAAATTCCAACTATAATTACAATGATAAACATTTGCCTACTGCCCAACAATGTTAATTTTATATTTAGCATTTTAAATATGATGTATCGCAGGAGAAAAAACACATACCCAAATAAATGCCAAATATTTCCCAAGCCTCCTGTAGTTCAAAACTCCAATGAAAGAGGACACCTTTAGAATGCAATTATTTTTCCAGGCTTATATTTTTCCTCCTCTCTAACGCTAGTCTTCAATGCAGGGAGTCTTCTTTAGCAGTAGGAGTAAAAAAGCAGAAGGAACATTGTTTACCACTGCTCCCAGTTCACAGATGCTGAAATTAGACTCTATGGCTAGGGCTTAGCAAAGACTGCCAATTATATTTGCAAAGCCCAGAAAGTTTTACTTCTGACATTGACATATATGAAGCACTTCTATAGCAGGACTTGTGGTGTAAAGCCCTGTCCTGAAAAAGACAAGCAGTAGGTGGTTGTCAGTGGAGTTATACTGGTTTACATCAATGAGCACACAGATTTTTCCCATTAACCATAATTCAGGAGGGATGTTTCTCTGTGGTCTTGAAACACATTATCTCTTAATACATGACTCTGAAATTAATAAATTTCGAGAGTCAAAACTGTCTTGCAGTTCAAGTCTAGGTCTTGCAAAGAAATCTAATTGTATTCCTTATTCTGTCACTAATTTCCTGTATGATCTTTGACAAATGACTTACTTTCCAAGCTGGAAAAATTCTCATGAACGTGTTTGCAAACTGAGGCTCTGTAGAGAAAACAATACTTTCAGACAGCAGTTTCTGCTTAGCTTTAAGGCAACTGCTAGAAAGGGTAAGGGAAGTTTGGTGCAGTTCACTGGCTCAGTGTCTGCTGGTCTGGGGAGCCAGTGCATGGAAAACATTTTCCAATAAACAGGAAAATGTGGTTAGAGGCCTGCCAATAAGCCTTGGGAGCAGCCACAGGTTACAGAACAGTGTTCTATTGCATATGGATTAATATAACCAAGTTTAGATTTCATCCTGTCCTTTTTTTTAAAATTTTATTTTAAATAGTAAACACCCTGTGTAAAGTGTACGTTCAGCAGTTGTTTGACAAGTCCATTCCTGTTTGCTGAGCCACAAGCAGCTCTGAAAACTGAGCCTCCTTGATTCAGTTGCTTAATTATGAAAATAGTTGACCAGGAGGTTTCACTTCCTGTCCTCTTCTGTGAAAAATAAATTAGTTTCTAAATTACTTTATAGGAATATAACAGGATGGCTCTTGGCACTTTTAGATCTTGGGACAGAAAGCAGAATTACCAAGAAATACAGATCATCAGGAAATATTTCTAAAATACAAAGCCACAGAACTGCTGGGAAGAGACTTCACCACATGTTGCATGAACAGTCTTTCTCTGAATTTCAGCAGGGAATTACAGACTTGGATCTCAGCTGACATATTCACAGCTTTCTACTAAAAGTACCTAGAGTTCATGTCCTCTGCCACTATTATAGCTAAGCCATAATGACAACTTGGACAAATGATTGGATCTGCCTAAAATAGAGCAGCTCTTGTCACACTAAGAATGGCCTTACAGTTATGACATGGGACCAGTACTTTGGAACCTATTCATGGCAATGCCACATACATCCTGTTTGGCCAGGGGAAGTCGTTTGACCTCTCCACACCTCAGCCCTGAGGTCAGTGAAACAGCTTTGGAATTAAATTACATGGGGCTTTCAGTATAAAATAGAAGAAAACAAACAAAAAAGTTGCAATTTCTGTCCACTTCACTTGAAGCAAAGTCCTCCTGGGGATTCAAAGCTCCCTGGGCACCACACAAGTTAGGACCTAACTGAATTACACTGGCAGTCTTTACCACAAACCTGGGCTCAGCCCACAACCTCTCTCTCTCACATTTAGTCCTCATTACTTCTGAATTTTACAGAAAGGTCAAAGGGAAGAGTTTATTTATTGTCTATGTTAGTTAAAAGTTAACACAAATATTTGAGTGGTAGTCCCCAAATCTATTTTTTCAGTGTGACAAACAGTGTTAGAGCCTTTGGCCAGCTAAATTGGTTTCAGAGGTCACAGTAATGGGTCCTGACTTACTAGGAAAATTATGGTTTGGAGGGTTGGCTGTCTCAACAGTTCAGTTCATAGAGGGAAGATATTACACAAACCCTCCTATCAATGTCTTTTTGAACAATTGTGAGCACATCACATTCCATGTAGCCATTATCTGTGGCTAAAGGAAAGCTTATTTGATTGCATCACTTCAACTTCTGTCATTTCCAAGAGTCAAAAGTCAGAGAACAACTAGTTTCACAGAAGGTCACCTAAAGCCTGCTTGTCATACTGTGTCAGCAAGTTTATCCAGGTATTGAATTCAGTTGAAAGCCCTCATAATGTTTTCTTGGAACTTTTGAGGTGACAATTTTTTAATTTATCTAGCTTCAAAAACATAAACATGAAATTCACCTGGTAGTTTATCTGTAAAGTTCAAAACTCAGAAGGCTGAGCAAATTCGTTAGAGGTACACATGTATTTCTGGCAAGCATTTTACAAAGACATAGGATAGATTGAAAAGGAATCTATCCTTTGGAATACACAAGGAATACTGATGAAATTACAGACTGTCATAGACTCACATTTCTCCCTCAAAAGGACAAAGCCCAGATAACCACTTGCCTTTATGCAGAAACATTCCTATAGCAGGAGGTGCCTGATACACTCATACCACAAAATTAAATCATAGCTATGCTACAGATTAAGCCTAAAGTTGGCCCTGCAGACAAAGCTACTAGGTGAGGAGCATTTTAAGCTGGTATACACAAAAGCAGAATCAAGGCTTGTGTCCATGTTTTCTCTTTCACAGACACGTACACAAACAATTTTCTTTTGACTCTCCTTTTAATGGTGATTACATATATGGTAACCTAATTACTTCATATGTCATCCTGAATTCAATAACTACAATGGGTCACAACAGATATGACATGTGACTGGAAATGTTTTTGAGCCACAATATAGATGTATTTGTTCTAGCAGATAACAAAGGAATGCAAATAACAATCATTCTCCATTATGTCTCTCAGCGAAGCAGTGTTAGAAATGTATTTGCAATGTACTAGCTAGACATGTCCTAGAACTTAGGCCAAAACTAACTTTCTTTGAGCAAGGCTAAACATGACCCTGTTAGTCATAACACACCACCTCATCTGTGGTATTGAAGTCCTTTGACCAGATAATAGCCTAGTAACATTTCACACAAAGTGAGTGTTACAAGATTAACACACTTGTATAGCACAGGCTCAGTTAATATTGGTAAATCTACAACTTCAGACCAGCAGTTTTGCCAACACAGAAATGTTAAATAAAAAATGGAAAATCCAACTTTATATATAAATAAGGCTGCTGTAGTAGGAAAAGTATCACAGTAGTTCTGGCCTGAATATAAAATATCTTCCAGACAATGGCTGCAATTGAGCAGTGTACCATTTCCACAATCAGAGACCTGATAAATGTCTGCAACCAGCAACTGCATATCATTGAAACTGATTTATGTTCAAGCTGATCCCAAGCACCCAGTCTTCCATTCCCAAAGATGACAAAGAAACCTAGACGTCCCTAGGATATGCACTGGCAAAGGGGAGGGCACTTGATAACTCCATAGTTAGCACTTATTTCTGTCCTTATTCCCTTCTGTTAATACAGCTAAAAGTAAGAATATAATTTTTAATATTTCTTTGGAATGTAAGGAGTTGCTGTAGCCACTGCAAATCATGTAACAACAAAATTCATACATCAGAGTCAGGAAAATGACTGGTCATATCTGTGAAACACTTAAAAGTAGCACCATTTTTAGAGAAAAAAATCTAATATTACCAAAAGGATATAGACATTTAGCTAAACAGTGACACTTGAGATTTAAAAATCTCTGGCCTAATATATTGTATGTGTCAGCACTGCCAAAGCATTTACATAACCAGTCATAATGCTTCAGTATTCATAAGCCTTACTGAAATGAGGTTCAAGTGAGAAGTATCATCAGTCTGGTTTACTGGAGAATGCTGAGAAGGACCTACAGGAAGTCTCTGATCAAACCAAGTGCTAAATCTAGAGTCCTTGCCTAGTGGTTCAACCACAGCCATATCCTCCTTTCTTAAACTTAGCACCGTCCCTTCTCTCACGGTGAAGTGAAGAAACCACGGCTTCACCTCTGGGAGACCTTTTCCTTCCTGAAGGGAGCTCCCTTCTGTGCCATCATGCTCATTGTGGTGGAGGAAGACAGCACTTACCTGGGCAGCCCTTACTGCTCCTGGTCTGTTTTCTCTGCACAGAAGAGAAAAGCAACCTGGGTTTCCACCCTTTGCTTGCCATGCCCACTGCTGTGTCCCAGGACACACCTCAGAGCCATTAGCACAGCTTGCAGGTGACAGAGCCCAGCAGGTACACCATGGATCCTGCTGGCTGGGAGGTAACTCACTCAAGTATTGTTCTGTGGAAGATTCACATATTTTCTATTCCTCCTCAAATGCCAGCCTTATTTGGCTGTAAGCCACCATAACAACTACATACCTAGAGCAACAGAGATATCTGATTTTAAAAATTTAAGTGCTTCAGCTTCGCAGTGACTGGACTGATGGGATAATGAATGCTTGCATTTCTAATTAATTATGGCTTTTTAAGGTTTTCATGCAAAAATTACTTGGAATTTCTACTTTGCAACTGTTTCATGTATTTGTGATGAAAGAATATTTTGACTAGCATTCATGTGATCATTACATGATCACGCAGTTCTGAGCATGTTTTTTAAATGGTTGTACTGTTTCAACAAACACATGCTTTAACCACAACTCCCTCCAAACAAAAACCAGTAAAGTGAGGGTAGAGGATACAGAGTAAATGCAGAGATTTTTTTTTCTGCAGTTGACTAGGCAGACTAATTAAGGCAAATTAAACATACGTTAGACAACAGCCATTCAAAAGGTACTGCTGGGTAACAACAGGTCATTACAGAAAAAATCCAAAGCAACACTCTCTCCAGCAAGATACAAAATATCTATTGAATAACAGATAAAAAATAGGTTACAATCTGCTATATTTGCAGTCCTTTTAACAAGAAGAGTTAAGAAGAAAACCCAGAGAAAACTAGCACCACAACTCATTCCTCTAATATGCTTTCTTATACCCTATTCAGTTTCACAGATTAATTTCCTAGTCACTTATTACAATACCCTTGGTTGTGTACTGCCCTCTAAATTGACCTCTGTTTTCCTAGGCTTATTCTACCCCTCAGCAGTTTCTTTTAGCATAAATGTAATATTGCTACACTTATATTACTCTTGACACATACTCTTGCATGGGTATATCAGAACATCCTATTCCAAAATAGTGCTAGCACATATCTTATCAGTTGGAATGTTTTTGATAACATACTTTATTATGTCCTCACAGTTAATATACTAGAATCACTCTGTACAGTAGATTAAGGGTGTCGACTCCTGTATCAGTGTTATTCAAATTTTCCTACTCATACAAAGCCAACTATTTTTTTACTTTAAAATTAAGTCCATAGTAAGTACTGGCTTTATTCCTGCAAAACTGAAAAATTCATATTGTTAACCACAGTTTCAGGAGGACTGGATATTTATCTGTTTCCCTAACATGGTATTGGGAACACTCCCCGGCACTGATAGGAATAGATGGAACCTATGATTAAGGTGTTAAATTAGGAGCTTGGAAATACTGGTTTTACAGGCTTCCCATATTACCTTTACAAATCACTTCTCACTTGACTCTGCCAGATACGGTACAACACCCTCACTTAACACTACTCAGGTTTCTTAAATGGGCAATGGTTCTTAACATTTCCAAAATATCTCATTAAAACAATGTGGGGCTGAAGCCCATTAAAAGGGCACCACTAGAAAGAAGAGATGGGAATGTAGAATGTAGAAAGTGGCATTACACTGACTGTACAGGACTTACTACACATCACTTTCACATCTCTAGAAGGCCTCAGAAGGGAATAAAACTGGTGTGCCAGGCTCACACTTGCTGAAAGAAGCAAGTATTTTATGTTGGGAAAGTACCCAAAAGCCCCAGTCCTTGAGATCAAAGCCTCACTCTATCTAGGCACTACAAGCACCTAATGAAAGACAATTCCTGCTTTGTTTATAATTAAACAGAATAAATACATACAAGAAGAGCAGGGAAAGGAAGAGGCGTATCTTGCCCAAAGCCAAACAATAAATTTGAAGGTAAAGTTGGAAGCAGAATAACTTGCCAAAAGAATAAAGAGGCAAATATCTTCAGTGGATGGAGGGAAAAGATGCTGGTTCTTCGTACTCGTGCCTTTTGATTCATGAAATACATCCTTCTAGAAGTATCAAAAAAGGACAAGAGAGCCTGGGTAGGGGAAGAGAAGTAGGAGAATGCTACAAAGTTTTTACTAGCTAATGTCCCTGACGAGGACTGGAGACTTCCACAGTGCTGGCCTTCACAGCCAATCCTTGCAAGCAAACCTAACTTGCAGCAATGGGTTTTGTTAGCTTCCCTCTGAGCCCAGTAATGAAAAATTATTGTATCTGCAGTAAGTCTGTTCAGCTCATCTGAAGAATTGCAGCAAAATGGTGAGCCAAATATAACAGAGCTGCAACAAGCCAGCAGAAATTCCTTTTGGAAAAAAGGAACCATGGGCTAATACATGGATTTTTTGCTCCTGCTTTAAGGTCCTCATCCTCTGGAACATACTGAAGACAGAAAGAGTACAGAAGTAGCTGAGCTCTCCTGGAAGTACTATATGCTACCTTTGAGGACACAAAGGACACAACTTTTTTTTTTTTTTTTTTTGATCTCAGGAGCCTCGAGCACACTGTAAAAGTAAAAGCAATTGTGAGAGAGTTCATCTCCACATAATGGCATCTCCCCTTCTAGAAGCAATGTCTCTTGGACACTGCCTACCAGTCATAGCAATCCCTTTCTTCTGCTGAGAGGCCACAAGAAACTGCTCCTCACAGCCAGCTCTCTTGTGCAAAGCCAGCCACAATTGCCCAGCACTGTTGTGAAATTGCTAGCTCCAGACTGAATGAACACAAATTAAACCATTATCAGAAATAATGAGTGCAAATTAGCCAGACAAACAGCCACCACAGTAAGAGAGACAGCTGAACTGCTGGCACGTTCCATAAGACAAAATAAATAAATAAGTAAATAATAAGACCATTCAATAGATTACAATCCCCTGGAAACCTAGCTGCTGCTTAGTGCTTGGACTAGCAGAGTTATTAATACAAAATTAATATGGAATAACAGATCACAAACCTCAAGTGTCTGTTAAAAACATAAGGAGAAGAAAATTCTATAAGGCAACTGGCTTTATTAGGAAACATGTAAGTTTTCCTCTTGAATCAATCTATCAGAAATAAACAAAAATTGAAGCATTTCAGATGTTGCTCATTTGGTTGTCAGCAGAAAAACAAATTCTTAAAATTAAAATAAAGAATGTATAATGTACAGGACATAGAAATTGCATTATTTTGATCAACACTTTTCGTCTGCCCTCACCCCTGCAGTAAAAATCTGTAACCAGATTCTGCCTGGGAATCATTAGACAGAGCTTCCCTGACTTATGATCCTTTTCCACAAAGGTAATTAGAGAATGCAAGCCATAAGTTCATTCTCCAGAGTCAAATAATTTCTAATGTGCCACAATCAAGTAAATTCTCAGTTCAACAGAAGAGGATTCTGTATCACTTGTGGCACAAAAAATCCCTAGGATTGAAGTAAAGTTGATAGGACCTCTATCATGTCTGCCTGGCATAAGTTGCTGATAATGCTTTAAATTGGGCCAGAAGTTGCAGTGATATTAAACAAAAGTTAATTGGGTTATTAAAATATTTCCATTTCCCAATTCTGAGGTAGAACAATAACATTATGATAGTGAAAGTATGCTATCCTGTCATTAGTATGTTAATCCTGAAATCAGTTTCTACAAATCTGCTCTGACAAACTAATTTACCTTGACATACCCTTAGTCATTCTCTTCTCCTTAGCTATGAATTAGCAAGCATTTTATATTATTCAGTGATACGATTTTATTCAGCTAGAAATCAAATGTGTTTTAATTCACAGACAATGTTCAATGTATACATGTTTTCTAAGTCCACAAAAACAGGTCTGGGATATTGTTTGGCTTCCAAGATCACATCTAGAAAGGCAACAGGTGAGAATGACACCATTATCACTAAGTGTGAATAGGAGATGGAATCTATTTCTGTCTCATTGTGTGGTAGCATACAAGGCTTCAAATCTTACTGTCACTTCCAATACACTTACTGAAAGTTAGATCCATATCCTACCTTATTCCACAATGGTTAGGGAAAACACACACACTTTCCAGCTGAGATCACAGAAACTTTATTTAATTCTGCAGAACTGTATTCTTCAGAACTACTGTTAATCTGCTATTTAAGTTGAAATTATTTACAGTTTCTGTTCTAGAATCTGTTGAGATCAGAACTGATGTATTTTTAACTGTATAGTAATTATACTTGCTATAAATTGCTATAGCTATATAGAAGACATACTAACCCTGAGCAAATAAAAAAATTAAAACCAACACACTAGGGGACACAGAGGAGAGAGAGAGATTTAAGTCAAGGTCACTTACCATTTGCTGACAGGATAAAACTCCTTGAAATGCATATCAACATATTCAAAAGTAAGTAAAAATTAAATTCACACACATTTTCATACCTTTTCTTGGTGCTGGGGTGGTTCAAAGTAATCTTTGAAGTAAATGAGTATCACATTCTTTCTTCCAAGAAGCTCTTTCAGCCAGTATATGCTATACCACCTTACAACGTTTGCCTGCAAGTGCTGTTGCAGCTGTAGAGACTCACTATTTAGAAGGGAAGGGAGAGAAAGATCTTAAATATAAGAGAGTTTGACCTACCTTGCTTAGTTCTTTGACACAAAAGGCACTGTAAATCAGGGATGTGAGCTTTGTAGCAGAAGGAAGAATGAAATGATCTGCAGAGTTCAGAGTCACTTCAATGTGATTCCAGCTGCTTCACTTGGCTACTGCCTTCCTTCTAATAAAGCTGCAGAATGATATAACGCTGTGTTTGTTTTCAGCTGAGGAAGTTGTTTCCAACTTCCCTTGGTTTTCTAGACCCATTTTTGAAATATTACCACGCTGTATAATCCCAGTATTTCACCAAAAATAAATGTTAGACATTTGAATGAATCATTTTGGTCAGTGTCCAAGCAAGCAACAGATGTGGTGGCGGATGAATGGAAAGAGACCTTACAGTTGTGGGCTGCTTTTTGTTCTGCAGAGAAGAGGTTGAACAGTATTTCTTTGTAAGCACTCCGGTTTATAGAAAATAATGTTGAATGAGCTGAAAGATGTTTAAAAAGTCACACTGAAAGCATTATTTTGTAACTGTACAGTGTGATACATTCGTTTGGTATTTAGGATTAGTAATCTCTTTTTGTGTGTCAGAGAGAAGTAAGCTCCTCAAAACACCAATTAGTGACTCTCTTTTTCAGATAGTGTAACACTGGTCAGGAATTTGAACTGGATTTTAGGTGACTGAGCCTGACTCCCAGTTCTGTAAAGAGCCCGATGAGGTTTTGTGGCCAGGCCTCACGATCTCCATGTCGCTCAATTTCTCAGTCAGTAAAATGGAAATATTATTCCACTAGTATCTACCTACCATAGCTTACCTGACTCTGATGGTACCACACTAATCATACCATTTTAGACCAGCTAAGCATCTGTCATTCTACCCTGCCAGTGGAAACAAAAATTTAACAGTGGTACTCTGCTGTCACTAATGCAAAACATATAACATGTTCAACACCAATTGAATCTAGTCAAGGCCAAATTTTCCACATATCAAATCTATTGATTCCAGTGAAAAATTAGAAAGAAAAATCTCCAACAAACTGGCCATCAAAAAAACCCAAAAACAAACCCACAGAAGAGTGAAGTGCTTAGTGAGATCAGCTAAACTGTGATTTCAGCATCTGGTTAACAAGGCAATCAGCTCTTAAGCAACTCTCTTTAGGTTCACAGACCACAGATTCTCTTAACAGGAACCAAAAACTCCTTCTAGCAAAAGTAACCTTCTTTGTCTTTCCTCCATGGCAGTTCTTGTTCTGCCAATATATCTTTAAACACTGAAAGTTATACATTTATACTAAAGTTTTACACGTACATTGTACATGAGAGGGAAAACCTCTAATTCCATGAAAGGAGGATGGGGATTATGCACAGAGCCCCTGGACCAGAAGGAAAGGACAGAGGAGCAGGATTCCTATGAATATATGGGAACAAACAGAGGGGGTTGCCTGAGGAAAGCACTTCACTTGTTTATTTATTGTATTTTAAAGATTTCCTGTTTTCTCTAGGTAACTGATTGGTGAATCTTCACTAATAAAAGCTCTTTTAACAGTAATTATCTTCTTTTGTAAATACCGGGATAGGCTAAATACAGACACCATTTAACAGCAGATCTGCTGAGAGCTTTTTTGCCTGTACTAGCACAAGAGTCCGTGTCTCTCCAGGTATTTTGCCAAATCTAATTATTGTAAGGCAATCAATTCAAAGGTTTGCTTAGTACTATTTCAGCAGGACAAAAGAGGAAATTAAGAGGTAGATAACCCCCAGACACGATCCACAAAAAAGATAAAACCCTCAGCAAACAGTTACAATTTGCCAAATGCTCTTCTCCTTCTTGGTGAAGGGAGCACTCTGGAGAGTGCAAAAGATTCTTGCAGTTTGGGGTAGTGAGGAATTGTCCTTAAGGGACTGTTCCCTTCACCATAAACTAAAACAGGTTTGTGACTACTCTAACATACACTGGTGTTGATACCTCAGCCCTTCCACCCTTCAGAATCAAGGGAGGATTAAATCCCACTAGCAATTTTCCTCACCCTTTCTTACCACTGCACCAAATACGAAATACCAAATGCTAAGGGCCCAGAAGTAATTTTGAAGATGAAAGTTTTCATAGGAAATGAGATTTTTTTTTCAAGACTAGCAGGTCACTGCATTTAAAATAATTTTCTACCTCCCCGTCCTACCTACATTTTCACCTTTTCCATTGAAAAGGACTTTTGCTTTAATGAGCAATTACCCAGCTTGCACAGTATAACCAGCACAGTAACATACCTGGGAGAAAAAAAAAAAGAAAACAGATTTTTACAGACAAAATTGCATTCAATCTGAAAGGGTTTAGTTCTGCTTGTTTTCTGTTTAGATCTAAATACAGCATTTTAGTACATAGTTTTGATTAACCACAGTGGAAATCTTAAATCCCTGAAGAATGTAATCTTAGGCTCTAAATCTTTCATTGTTTTAGTTCTTTCTATGCTCAGACACAGTGAAACTGGAATGGTGAGTCACAAATTACATGGCTTTTTAATATACGCTATTTTGCAACCCATTAACCACTGACATAATTTGAGTGTGATCTTTCCAGATAATTTTGTGAAAGTTATATGCTTGGAAAAAAAAATAGTGAATAAAAAAAAATACCTTGTTTACTTTCATGTATTCTCCTTTCTCTGTTTGGAGGTTATATTGTATTTTGTCGTGTTATTCGTGGTTTTTCAACTGGGTAAGTTATCAAAGCCAATATGCCAGAGAGCTCTGAAGAGAGACATGCATTCATGAGCATACAGTGCAAGTGGAGCTTGCAAAGCAGGAAATACTACTTTATACCTGATGGAAAAAGAACAAAGGAGAGGATTTACATACAGATAATAGACATTGGGTCATCCAGCAGCAAATAAACTGGGTTTACTGAAAAGCAAGTTAATTTTAAAAGCACTTCTGATTCTTTGGGGGCTTTTTAACCCTATAAAACAAAAAAACCAAAAGCACAGGATGTATGGGAAAAAATATACAGGGGAAAAACTTTCAGAAATGCTTTACTGGTATTAACCAAAGCACAAACTACAAAGCAATAAAAAAAACCAAAAGTAACTTTTAATTTATCTCGATTGCCAACAATTGCCTGATAGTTCTGACAATTATACCCACTGCTGGGACCCCTGGATCTTATCAAGTTGCCTATTAGAATGTGCAGATAATCTCAGCACTAATCAACATCCCATCAATGTTCCTTAACTCAGTTAAATTGTACAAACCACGAATTTGCAAATTAGATCAAACAAAAGATATTTCGTTTTTCTCAGGGTTAATTTAAACTGAACAACACAAGAAAGCAACTACTTACTGTTGTTTACAGTTTGGTCTTTTTTTTTTTAGAAAAGTAATTCTTCACTGTTCCTTTGTTCTCACTGTTTGAATACCTCATCGATGCTGGGAAGACCACGTTTAACTACTTGACAACCAGGAAAAGGGTAATTTCCTCCCTTCCTGTGAAACTAATGGCTACTCATGCCTATCCTTTAGGTAAAGCTGTAATGTTTACTTGTGGCTTAACTACCCACTATATACCAGAGTCAGCAACTATGACAAAATTCTCCAGCGACACATTTGAACAAACCACTCGATGAAGGAAGGTTTGGCTCATTTAGGCAGGTCCACACCTCTTTCTATGCTGATATTAACGATCTGAAAAATTTTCATGTATAACACACGGAAGAAATTAAATAATTCTGCAGAAGGCAAAATAATTCGTCATCATTTTAGTCAGGTCAAAACACACAAGCATATATTGCTATACATATATATGTGAATGTATGTACGTATCAGTTCAAGCTGCAGCACTTCATATAACTCCTGCAAACACAGTCAGCAGGGTGTTACATTCTATGAAATAATGAATATTAGAGAATAATTTATTATAGTATATATTTATGTGATGTATGTATGATATGTTAATATATAATGTATGCAAAGTATTATTATATAATGTATTTTCACATGATACCTGGGAAAAAAGTACCATTAGAAATACCCTTTTCCCTTCACAGATTTTGCTTTTATATGTGCATTTTTTCTCATGTTCCACCAGTAAGTACGAATTATTTTCTACATAGCTTTCAGACCACAGGTATTCAAGTTCTATATTCATATGACAATAATATAAGAGATTATATCTGTGTGGTGGTAACACTTGAAATCCATGGAATTTTCAGAATGTGTCTTGACAACCAAATCTGATACATGTCATTGAGTGCTAAAGATTTTATTAATTGAATAGTTAACCAGCCAATTCAACAACAGTATTTTTCCATTTTAGCCAAAGTGCCGTCTCCTCGCACAGAAAGGAATGTCAGTGTTTGGAAAAATTATTTCAGAGAGATCTACAGAGATTAGAGACACAAAAATAAGGCTATGCAAACTATAGCTGTTTCATTACATATTTCACAAAATGTTTTCATATCTTCAGTACTGGTACATGGATTAACCAACTTGCTCTTTTTCACCTCACATAAATTACCTGGAACTACAGAATTACCTCTGTAGACAGGCCTGAGGAGTGAAGCCAGAATTTACTGCACCTTGGATTGAGTCAGATGTCTCAAAATCTGCCCAAAACCTAGCATAGGTTCAAAGAAACCCAAGCACAGGGATGAACTTTAACCCCACCTCTTCAGGATTGAGGTTGCTCCACCCACCCAGGATGCAAGTCCCAGCATAATTGCTTACACCTATGCTTACAACACACAGACCTTATTTTCCATCTAAAGTGCAAAGACTTGGTTTCCACCTTTTATATCATGTGTCTTTGCACTAAACCCCCAAATCCACAGTTCAAATATGATCACATTACGGTGCTACAACAGCCAAAACTCCTGACCCAAGAGGTGCTTCTGTTTCACGTTCTGCAGTCAGCTATTAACAATTCACAGCCAAGTTGCTGAAGACTATTATGATCAATAACAATGCATAAAGCAAGCAGATTTGCATGAAGGAAACCATCAGCAGTTGCTGTCCCTCACTATTCTACAACTAGACTATTGCTCTTGGCTACCTTGATCACTGAGACACAGCTGGTCTTAAACACAAACAAAATGAAGATAAACTGAAAAGGATTCCATTTCCCTCCAAAAGATACAAAGCAAAACTGAGTGTTGATACAAAATTTGGGCAGTTCCCTGAACATGTATGCTAATAGTCAGGGTGCCTATACAGGACTCACATGTGATCAAGCAAGGTTGTTGCTTTGCATCATTAATGCTCAAAATCTTAACTAAGAGAAATACCTGTGGAATTGGAGAGCCTGCTGGTTACTCTTTACAATACTTGATCAGCCACTGACATTCCTTAGGAATTATGAACATGCTAGGGTTTTGAATTGGAAAGTAGTTCCTTGCAACGAGGAATGGTTCCTGAACACCAAGTGCAAAGCTGATGGAAATCAAATCTAAATCAAACTCAATCACCTATAAATGTTCTGAGATGCTCCTGGTTTGGTGGTTTCAATACATATTCATCGGTATTTTTAAAGTTGCTTTTTATATTCAGCTACATTTGTCAGACTATTTTTCTGTTTAGTGGATGCAAACATGTTTTGTGAAACACGACCTTGACTCCACAAGGATTTAAGTTATTTATCCATAGAAATGAATGTGAGACAGGGAGAACCAATGCAAGTTTCTGTCTACTGCTCTGCATTTGCTCTCTCTGATAATTGCTTCTAAACCCTACAGTTCTCAGCCTCTAATGAATTGGGAGCTGATAAATCCATATAAACCTGCTACTTGTGATAGAAGCAAAGAAAATTATTAGATGCTCTGAAAAACACTTTGCTAGTTAAGGGCTCAGTGTATAAGTCAATCTTAACTCTTTCATTGCCTTTAATAAAAGCAAAACTTCCACTATCTCTAATAAATCAGCAGTGGGCTCAGGGGATGAGGTATAGGACATCAATCTAAGCAAAGAGACAGCTAAACCCCTCAATATTTATTTGTCCATTCTAGTTCTGATCCTTAAGCTCTATCAAGACACATAAAGGTTAATTTTAAATCCTCCTTACTTTGAAATCTATTTTTAAAGAAGACTATATAACCCAAATTCAGCACTTAGCATGAACTTCAATATGGAATTTATATGAATTGGAAGTCCATATCCTTTACATAAAATGCTAAGTCCATGAGATTGGACTTAGCATTTTATGCAAAGGATATTTAAGTTGCTACTTGTCTTTTCAGGAGAAATAGGCTCCCTTCTTTTAAGAGAAGAGAAGGGAAACTTGTGGAGAAGGGAACAGCCACGCCATTTCAGGTTGAGAGACTAGGCAAAGGGAAATTACACTAACTGTATGTACCTTGGGTGCAAACCAGAAATTGAACTCTAATTACTTCAGTATTAGAAACACAGACAACCTAACAACATAGAACAGATCAGAAAAAGAGAGAGGCTAAACTTTGATCCAAAGTAATAGTATGTGAAATGCTGAAGAAACACAAATCAAATTAAAGGCTTTTTGTTTAAAAGTTCTTTTTCTCCCTTTTAAAATTTCTCTATGAAAACCTCTGTGTTTTCAAACTCTAAGAGGAAAAGACTTTTTTCAAAGGCTAATGTTTTAGCTTACCAGCTCCTAGCCTAAAATTAAGTTTTGTCCTTGGGAAAAAAACCCAGGACTTCTCTTGTTTAACTTTCAGCTTTCTTCCTGAATAGGATAAAGACAAGTTTCTTTAAATTATTCCCACGGTAAAGCAGAGAGTCCGCTTTTTCTCAGATGTAAGAGAATATCTTATGTGGTTTATTGCAGGAACATTAAAAAAGTTGTGCATGATTTAGAACAGCCAGAGCAGAAAAAATAACACTCACTTAACTTCCTTGGGAATATATTTTGACCCCACCTTAAACTGCAGAACATCCAGTGACTCAACATAATAGTATATATTTGGAACTCCTCAACTTCTATAAATTACACTACAGACAAGGAAGCTGCAGAAGCATTTTACATTCTGGATTATCTTGAATTCATATCCATCTATTTAAAATCAGAAAAGTTCCATTAAAATGGATGCATATAAACATTTAATTCAGAATATTACAAGGGGTAAAAGCTGGTTCAAAATTTCTGTGAGTTTGAAAATTCTTGATAAACAGAATTAATAACCTTCCAAGCAGCTTTGAGAAAATTATCTCTTTGTATGAGAAAGACATTATTGCCTGCTGGAGTAATGGGAATGAATATTTACTTATGCAAAAATGCCTTGAGTTCCTACTATGACAAAATGTGAGGTAGGCTACAAGGGATTATTAGTCACCTACTACACTTATTTAAAATATTTCAAGACACTCACATTGGCATCTGATTAAAAAAGCCACATTTATTTGTTACCTTATCTGTTAATAAAATGAATGGTTTAAAACAGGCTAAAGAAAACATTGTTCTATGCAGAGGAGATTAATTCAGTTCTGAGCATAAGTGTATTTCAGCCATGTTATCTGACTGTGGTTAATGCAAGAACCTACTGGTGTTTCTGTTCCCTTCACAGCTGAAGGCTTTCAGGCTGCAGAGTCCCCTTCAACATGGAGGAAATTGAGTCATTTGACGATTTTCCATTGCATCTTCCAGCACATACATGTCAGAAATTATCATATATTTCCAAGTAATTTGGTAATCAACAATTATACTTGAAAATCTTGCAATTCTCAAGGGTCAATCTGACTACGTGAATCAGACAATTTTAAAATTTGCATTATGTTTGAAAGTAAATATGAAACAATGTAAAAACAGAGTAGAGAAATTCTGAGGAACTGCTGTTTTTTGAAGTTATAAAAAAAACTCCATGCACAACATGAAGGTCAAAAACATCCTGCTATTCATGAGCATAATTACTGACCTAGTCCCTTCCTTTATGTCACTACCCTAAAAAATCAGGCAGAGTTTTTTTGGGGAGATTAACACACTGAACACTCATTAACTGAAAACAGAAATTACTGTAACAGTAAACTGTTCAGCATTTTATGATGAAAACATGTTCTCTGAAAGCAGAATGCTCTTTAGCACACAAACTTCTCAACTGCTGATTTATTTTCTTTGCATTTTCTTTTAGAACAGAACACCTTAAAAACAAGTAACTTAAGCTAATGGAGAGATTCAAAACAATTGCAGCAAAGCTAGGGTATGGATTTGAAATCTAATGTAAGATGATTAGAAACCCATCACACAGAAACTTTCTGAAAACACTGGATTTGGATACATTCTGCAGCCATACTGTTTAAAGCAATCCATTCAGAGTTGTCTCCTCAGCTGTTCCTTCTGGACAACCGGCCAGCAAATGTACAGCAACAGCAGTCCTAACAGCAGTAATAAATGATATTGCAAACTTTTGTCTTGGTCACTACCTCATCATGTTTCAATTATAATACAACTGCCAAACTTTTTGGTTGAATAAACAATTCAGCAATTAAAAAGAAAATTTAAGTTTCAAACTTTTAATCTTACGAAAGTTGTTCTGGCAAGAAAATGAGAAGCAAAATCAACAATCTTTATAGTATTTTTTAAGTTTTGGGGTTAAGCTAGTATCCTGAGGATGTTTTTATCATTAGCACAGGTAAAGCTCTTATGCTACAATTAAAAAAACTTTGAATACAAAACAAAAAGCAAAGTTCAGTTTTAGATAATGAGAAAGCAAGCAGAATGCCCATAATAAATTTGCCTTATTCAAAAAAAGAGAATAAATTGGTTTTGGTTTTCATTTCATTTCAGTGCCATATCAAAGTAAATAAAAGACCATTATTATTTTTTTAAAAACATACACTTTTCATTCAAAAATGAGAAAAATACTTATATCGTTGTGGTTTATGTATTGAAGAAAGGATTCTTGACAATAATTTTAGAAGGTTAAAATGATTTATTAAAATGACTTTATAATTCTAATATATTTTTATATCTGCTTAGCAGAGAGCATTCTATGCTCCTGTTGCTGCTTCGTCTAGGAAAATGTGTTTGAATAGTTTACAATATTAGAAAGATAAAGTAATTTCAGTTTAGTCTCCTCATAGGTAGGAGGAGGCTAACTAATTCTATGTTTTTGAAGAACAGACACAGATATTTTGTTTACAGAAAGCTTATACAGAGTAAAAGACAGCAAAAGGATGTTCTCTCATGGGAAAATGATCAGAAGGCTCACACACAGAGAAACTTATAATATGTTCATAGCAACATACTTATAATAGAGAAGAATCAATGTGTAATAGTAATCTGTCAACCCCAGCAAACTGTTTGAGTAAAGCAGAGCAAAGAAAACAAGAAGCTCTGTTTTGTGAAGATATTATCTTTGCATTTTACACTCACGAGGAATTATTTTCTTTTACTTTGAAAAACCTTATTAAATATCACAGAATTCATAATAAAGTGGAAAACCGAATACCATAGAGGATCAGATAATTGTTCCATAAGTCTCATACCTGATATCGGCCAGTGGCCAACACCAGATTTTTCAGAGAAAGACAACAATTACTTCTTAGGAATTCAAGGTTTTAATACAGTGCCAGGCACTATGGAACAGCCACTCAACTGTAAAGCTGGAAAGATACTTCTTCCCCAAGGTTACTCAGAATGTGAAGTCCTCTAAAATCTACACACGTAGTCACACTGCCTTGTTATAATCCAGGCTAAAACCAGGAACCCATCTTTGGGAACAGCTGGCAAAAGTAACCTCTGCATGGCTCAAGCCCCAGACCTTCAACTGCTGTCAGTCAGTCAACACTTAGCTCAGATCCTTTGAAGAACTTTACCAAAACAACGATTTAAGGATAAATTAGGCTTAATTTATCCTTAAATAATATATGCAACAAACTAAAAATCTAGCCAAGAGTTTCCTGCCAGCCAGTTTTACCAACCTTGATTTCCTTTCATCACATTCTCTATTTTCCAATCTGAACCCAGCTGTTGGAAGAAATGTGAGACTCTTTAGGAATGACACTGTCTTTGTTACCACTTTGACTTACATTTGGATAACAGAAGTGAAAATTACAACAAATCAAAGTAAAAGTAGAAAGCAAAGCAGTGAAAGGTATGGGGCAGTTTTTAAAATCTGAATGCATGAATAAAGATATCAGCAAAGAGAAAAAAAGTCTGATGCTTAGATCAGGAGAAAGTATAGTTTTTTAAGGGGAAGAAAATCTTGTCAGCCCTACTCAATGTTCATGCACATATGTGAAGAGTATTTCCTAGTGGGGAAGAGGAGACGGAAGGAAAGTCATCTCTCTCAATGCCTTACCTGAATTCGAATCAAGGTGCAACCCCTAGCTCATAAATACAGAAAGAGTTGAAAGCTAAGAAACACTTGGCAACACAAACCTAAATTCTGCTATCTTTGAGTGACAGTCCAAAAGATAAAATGTTACATTCTATCTTGCAAAAATATTCAGGAATATTCTGAGGACATGTTGTATGGCATTATAAAACAGACTGCATAGATTTCTCATTGCTAAAAAGGGCTTCTCTTTCACGTGAGCCATTCTGGAAAAGAAACTTCAGTGCCTCAGCTATGTAACCAAGCTTCCTTTTTTTCATCAAGCTATGGAGTTAGCTGAGCCACAGTGTAATAAATGAATATGATTCGTGCTACCTAAATTGTAACCATATCAATATTTTAGAAAAATTAGTGTCACAAGGCAGATAGGCCCCTTTTGGCAGATGTTACATGAGAAAGTAGGATGCATAAGGTAGTTTTAGATAAGCAAGATCCCAAAACAGAAGCAACTTTAAGATGGACAAAAGTTAGCCAGATCTCAAATAGAGATGGCCTTGGGATGGATGAAACTGGGATGATTCCTGGTATCTATGAAATAATAAGGCTTATTTTTGGAATATAATGCTGGCTTCTATAACACAAGACTTGGGTGTGCATGTGCAACCTGTGGGGTTATTCAAAGGATAGCGATGATGATGAGGAACCTTCACTGGAAACAACCACTGAAAAGCCAAGAAGACCCCCTAGCAACAAGTGGAGTGTGCATTGTCCAGTTTAGTCATGTAAATTTCAAGAATTAGGAGGAGATTTACTATTAATAGGTATTAGCAAAAGTATATAAGTTCAGCTTATTTGGTTATTTTGGCTTTGTATGGGAGGCAGAGTGAAACCATCCCCATACCCCAATTGGTTTTGCTTATGCTTTATACGAACCCTAATTATACTTAATCACTGCTGAATTTGTATATGCTTAATTATATCTAAAATACCTTATTGTATTAATTTATATAAAATTGCTATCCAATTAAAATTGCTGCTAAAGTCAATGTTATTGTTTATTAAATTGGACAAACAGAATCTCATTCATAACAACAGTAACCTGCTAATCCTGCCATAAACGATCATAAAAGTAAACTATTTTAGCCTAAGATAACATGTCTATAAATGTGTTTGCCACATGTTTAAACAATGAAGCTCTGCTGACATGCAGTAATTTGGGCACGTGCCTGAGCCTTCCACGTGTGCAAATGCTCTCAGCTGAAAGTTCCAGTTTTCCCAAGTTGTGTATCGTACTAGGCAACAAAATATCATCAGGCAACTTTTGTTTTGTAATAAATATTTATTTTTCAGCAAGAAAGATACATTCATAGGTATGCATGTATCAAAAGAATCCAACAGCAACTAAATTCAGCCTTCCTAAAGAGAGGCCTTCTCCTACTCTTCTGTCATGTGAGATTTGTGTTGAATTACTTGCTCAGCGTGGGTGGACATTTCTAAGCCATGGTTTCATAATCCCATAGCCACACAGCAGTGCCTTATTACAGCAAGCTCTTTAAACTTTCCATATTACAGTGCATTCAAGATTGTTTTCCCGCCATTGCACAATCCAAGCCTGTATCTGCACCTGTCTTCACACATAAGGGTGTTGTGTTGACTTTGTGTCTGCCTGGATTACTTAAAATACCCTGCTGCTTCAGCATAATGAGAGAAATATGCAAGGGCTGGTTTCCCACAGGAGATGAGATAAACGCTCAGAACCTTAAAACTGAAATAAGAGAACCTGAGGTAAGGTCACATTCTTAAGCCCACTTATAAGAGAATCAGCTCTAGCATTAACTCTGATAAAGTCAAACTTTAACGTTCTGATAAAACCTACTTGAACAAACCACACCATGTAAAGCAAGCTACTTTTAATGGCCGAAAATAAATAATAATAATAATAATAAAAATGACTAAACCTTTAGCCTGCTCTCAAGATTATTTCTCACATGAAATAATGTGTTTTGTAGGAGAAAATGACTAGTAGAGTTGTTGAAATAAAACTCAGCTAAGAGGTTACTTTTCCGTAACCAAAACCACCCGGCCGGGGCTGACACAAAGACGCCACCCCGAGGTGTTGTGGAGCGGTTTTGCAGCGCCTGCGCCGCAGGGAGCGAGGCTTTGGGGCTCCGTGCGAGCCGCGCTGAGGCAGCTCCCGCCAGCCCGGCCCGCATGGCGGCTGCGGGGCGGGATCCCGGCCGGGCGGAGCGCGGCGCTCAGGAAAGGAGGCGCCCGAGCCGGGCCGGGAGCAGCGGCCCGGGAACCGCAGCTCCCGCCATTCCCTTCGCGGGGCGCGGCCCGCCGACCCGGAGCAGGAAGCGGAGGATGGCGTCCCTTGACCCCAAGGCGGCACTGAAGAGCGAACGGGGAATGATGGAGGTGAGCCGGCGCCGGGAGCGGGGAATCGGGAGCGGGCGGACGAGCGCGCGGCCGCCTCAGCGTCCCCGCAGCGCTCGGCGGCGAGTGCNCGGGCACCGCGGGCTCGGTGCAGCCGGGACGGGACCCGCGCCGTGCGGGGCGGCCGCGGGGCAGAGGCCGCTCCTGAGAGGAGCTGCCGGCTCCCTGTGCCGTGGTAGTGCTGTGGGAAGGCAAGTCCTCGTGTTTAGGGAGGAGTTTCCCCTCTTGTTCTCGCTCTGCCTGCCCAGCACAGTTGCTTTCAGGTGAAGGGGTGGCAGAGGTGTTTATGAGGTGTATTTCGGGGAGTAGTTTTTATTGCCTTTTCACCCTTTTTATTTTACTTGTTGTGGTGCAAGAGTGACACTGTCTGGAGAGTTTATCTGATGCTTTTGACACCTAGATACTATCGGAACGCACCACTGATTTTTTTTTAAATAATTTTTTAAAGTTTTTTTTTTTAATGTGCACGTTTCATACCTTTTGGTTAAATATGATTGAAGTTTTTTATTCTCTACCTGCTGTACACAGAGTAATTCAATGAAGCCAAAAACGAAGCATTGGTTTTAGAGACAGCTGCTAAAATATCTTGGTTAGAATATTACAAAATCGAGTATTTCTGTCTTTAACTGGTTGTTTATACGTTTATTACCATTTAAAGGATTTTTGGTTGCAAAACGTTTAAGTTTAATCTTGAACAAATATTGTTTATTTTTAATCCAATAGTTTAAGATAGCTTCCACTGTAAATATCTTAACTAAGCCAGAATTATGCAGTCTTTCCTTGGACATCTGAAAAAACCTCTGTGGATTTATAGCTGTAGTCCCTTTTTTAAAAAAGTAAGGATCTCAGTTAGGCCATCCAGATTTTGGCAACATAAATAAGGCATCTACGTAGCAGATTTCCTTAATATTATTAGCTTGTGGGTTAAGCTTGACTTCAGATGGTAAGCAAGCTGTATATAGTTTGAGTTCAGGCTTCCTTTGTCCTGTACACTAGTGGTTTTTCAAAACACTGTTATAAAGAGAATAGGTTTTCCTCTAAGAAATTCCTCTAAGACACTAGGTCTTCCTCCATCCTCCAACATAGTTCAGTTACCAGTGCTTAGCATCTTTGAGATGGAGCTAAACGTTGGTGTGTCGAGGCACTTTCATCTCCTTTTGGGGCAGTGGATGGGGATGGATGGTTGTGGTGTCCCCTGCTGGCTGTGGAACTGTCTGACTGCCTCCTCTGTGGTTGCTACACTCTGGCCACACTTTTAGCTTTATCATAAGGTAGTATGTGTACAGTAAGACTTAAAATAGCAGGAAGTTGACTTCAAGCAGGTAGAACAAGTTGTTTTTACATAAGGCATCACTCATGAGGGATAGTTTTCTGTGTTTTTCCTTCACTTTCTTTCGGGTCCTGGCAGTGTATGGGAAATAGAACAGGACAACTGAGATCAGTTGATCTATCAAAAAAGCTTTTCTCAGCTGCCAGATGAAAAGGTTTATAGGAACAGCTGGGATTTCTTGTTTATTTTGTTTTTTAATATTATTACATAAATTGCAACACAATGGGAAGTAGAAGGAGTTTGGTGTTTTGGTGGATTGTTTTGTTTTGGGCGGTGATGGGGTGTTTAAAGTTGAGCTATTAAGATAATTCCTTCTGACCATAACTGCTATAACAGCACAGGCATTTTATCATGAGCAGCACATAGTCTAGGAAATGACAACAATTTTTAGGACACAGGCCCCATGAGGAAGAAAGAAGAAACAAAGTTATTCCAGAAGGAATGGTTAACATCTGTATAGGAAAGACTGTCAAAATTACTTCCATATTAAAAAAGATGTACTGCAGACTTCAAAAAGATTTTCCATTTGTTCAACTGTTTGCAAAATGGTACAGAAAAATTTGCATGCCTTAGGGCATGGAAAACGTGCATTATTAATGTTATTTTAAAAGGCTCTTCAACTTCTGTGTTACCAGATGGGGTGAAAGAAGTGTCCTGCACTGCAAATGGCCTCCTGTTGGACATTTATTGCTTGCTAGTCTGGAGTCAGTTTTGGTGGATGAGGAAGGTTGGTGACTCTAAGGTAGGTACTAGAAAGCTGATTTAATGCTTGTGTTCCAGTGTAAAAGGCCTGTGTGACACCTGGAAGTCCTTTGTCTTTGGACACCCTAAAGCATGTAACTGCTTGTTGCTCCAGTCATATTTTTATTAAAAATTGTGAGATTCAAAGTTGATTTGCAGATCTTTTGGGTAATAAGGATTACTTTTCCAGCCTAGATAATTACTTTGTGTGGTATAGGTCTCATATGGGTTTTCTTACATACATCTCTTGTCTTAATTGTTAAGACAACTTAGGAAATTAAGTAATTAAATTAATTTGACAAGATTATTGCTTAATAACCTGACAGAGTGTGGGCTGTGCTTATAAGTATAGTATTTGATTTCATTAATTAAAAGTTAACCCCTTCTATCAAAGCTAAAACGTGTTGTTAAAAGTAATACTAGGGTAACCTAGTAAAGCAGAAGTTTCTTTTTAGAATGCAGCTTCATTTAAATAAAGTATTGGTCTATAGCTGAAACAGTTAAGAGCTTTTAAAGAGCTTGTAACTTGGACTGAAGGAGTAGCTTCAGGATGCAGTGAGTATGAGGATGGACTGACTTTAAAAAATTTTTACTTACAGATGTTTGAGAGAATCAAACGATCTGATGAAGCTTCTGCTTCTTCAGCACAAGGTAAGAAGTTGAAAAAGTTCAAAGTAGATGTTGAGTTACATTTATCAACAGAAGCATTAGTTCATCTTGTAATTCAATTGCATACTTTGATTTCTTAAATTTCATTACGGAACTTAGATGGAAGGAGTGACTTCTGAATCATCCACAAAGTCTCCATGTAGGTGTAATTTTCTTGTCCTGTTGTAAGCTGTTTGAGACACTTTACATTTTATCTCAGTGATCACGGATGTTGCAGTACCAATGTAGGTTGCCTAGTCTTGAACCCAGACAAATCAGTAGGAAAGCTCACTCACCTCAGCTGTGAAAGAGTAAAGCTTATTTTATGAAGTTGTTGGATGACCTTTGCAGACAGAAGGATCTCTTCATGCTTTTTTGAACTTACCAAACCTTTTATCTTCCTTCAAAATAGTAGTTCTGACAAATGCAATGTAAGAGAAGTAGCTAGGTGCAGGTAAAACTCTCCATCTCCTTGATACTCTCTTGGTTTTTGTGTTCTGTACAAAGAGTTTTGTTGGTTTATTTCTTGGTGGTTGTTTTTGTTTTTCTGTAGGAATCCAAAGACATGGTGTTGAGGGCTCTCCACGACAGGACAGCAGCAGCAAGTAAGTTAGGTGATGATCTAACTGGCATCCAGCTTACTGCTTACCAAAGTGAAATGGGAAGAATCTGCTTTTCAGCCTTATCTGTTACCTTGTGTAATGGATGACAGTGACACAAAATGGATTAAGTGTATGATTGGAGGTCTTTTGTATCTTACACCCATGTACTGTTAAAAACTGTGGGGAAGGCACATTGTAGTGCCCCAGACTACTCTGTGGATGTCAAGTGTTTTTTGTCTTTTCTTCTCTTATTTCAAAATACTAACAAACAGATGAATGAAAAGATGACTTTGCCTTTTTCTTTAGAGGCAGTTATTTTCAGATTTCAGCTAACTGTGCCTTCAAGTTGTTGTCCTTTGTTCTGCATTTAAGGAAAAAGTTCCTTAGTGAAATTTGCTTGAGAATACTTTAAAATACATAGTCTCACTTACCATTACAATTCTAAAATAGAAACATTTATCTTGCAAGTTTTTCCCATCTCTGTAGTAAGACAAATATTTAGAATTTCCATGCTAAGGACATGGATTAAACAGTCCAACATGTCTTGACAATATTTCCTGCTTCTTTCAGTTTACACAGGAGAGGACAAGAACATCCTCAGCCTGGAGCATCCGCTGTGCAAAATAGACAAGGATACTGCAACTGCTGCCACGTACACTACAGTAATCTGGAACAGGTGAGACAGCTTCTGCATAATTTGGCAGCAGATAGCAAGGAGTACCTAAGGCTTTACCAACTTATAAATATCAGTTTCTACACTGAACAACCAATACTGAGTGAAAAACAAGCAGTTTGTGAATGGCACAATATGTGCCATGAGGAAGACTCCTTGCTTATTTGTTAGCTGTTATAAAAGATGCCAATGGAGTGGCATAGCTGCTGCAGTCTGCTTTTCCCAAGTGCCACACAGCTCTGCATTGCATCCATTATGGTTTTTTCTGTGTCTTTAATCTTGAGATCTCTATATATTTTAAAGTATTAGGGTTATTGTAATATGTTAGATATCAAGGCTGGAGACGTTTGATCAACCATTTTCAGTTCTTTTGTCAGTCTCCTGTCTTACAGACTATTTAAATTAGAAAGTAGAAGCCTATTTCATCTTCTAGACTTAAGAAAATTCTTGTTAATTAGAGTGAATTATAGGATGTTTGCTTGTATGAAGTTCAAGAATATTATAAGTAATTTATAGATACATTTATTGTATTTGTTCTGGTTAAGAGACTTGTGAGCAGCTGTGAGATTTGTGAGAGTATTTGTACTAGTTAGAAGAGATTTGTCAGCAGCTACCAGAACCACTAATTTAAGTTCCTACTCAGGAAGATGCTGTTTCGTATTGAGACTGCCTAAGCATACTTAAAAATCTCAATCAAGATTTTAAAATAGTAGAAGTTTTTTCTTTTTATTTAAATATTTTCATAGCAATGGTGTAATGTTTAAGCTGGGAAGGAAATTTTAGGAATAGGCCTGTGTGTTAGCAGTAGTATTAGACTAATCATCTGCTGCATCTTTCACCAGCATATCTTCAGCTCCCAGCACAGACATTTTACAACGTACTGTAGGAATCGTATGGGTACCAGTAGCTTGATGGAGCGTTTCCTTCAAGATGTTTTGCAGCATCATCCCCACAGATACCATGACAGCAGGTATAATACAGAAGGCTTTTTTTTTATTATGTGTTAGTGGAGTGCATGTGTTATGAATTCCTGTATTTGTTCTACTGCTGAGCGGTCAGTTTGGCTCATTTGAGGTGGAGCTTGCTCAATGAAGACAATTGGTGTTTATATGAAGACAAATAACTTCACTACTTATGGATTTGAAACAACACCACTGATAGCATTTAAATGTGAAGACCTGAAAAAAGAAGGAATATATAGGTCAGGACTTACAATGGCAGTCTGTACAATCTCACATGCATTTACAAATTCTTAAAATTTGAGCTTTATATATTTTATTCTAAATATAATTCTGGGCCTTTTATATATATATATTTAGCAGTATATTTTATGTATGCTTTGAAAGAGTTCATAATTTTGGTTTGTTGATTATGTCAGGTAAGTATTTACATGTTTATTTTTTCATTATCCTTGCAGTTCACCTGTTCAGCTAATACTTGAATTACATTAATTGGCCAATTCATTAATGCTCAAATTTTGAAAAGTGTTCTCTTTATTTATCATGTGCATGTGCAAGAGTTATAAGAGGATCAGTGTGTTAAATTTTTCTCTGTAGATGAAGGAAAATTAATTAAACCTCATTTGTTACGTTTTGAAAGGCAGACAAAAATCCCAGTTTGATCCCAGTACAGTACAGTGTTTCTCAATATAGAACTCTGCTGTGTGTCTGACAAACACGCAGAAGGGTGTTTTGTCTGAAAGCACTCATTGGTATTATCAGGGATGTGCCAGAATTAGCTAATATGCATGTCTATGCCAGACTAGCCCAGGACATGATATACACATCACTACAAATAAATTGTCCTCCCATCTTAAATAAATAGATTTTTTTGCACTATCTTGAGAACATTCACCATCTTTTGCCTTGGAGAAAATATAGGATTCACTTTAAGACAGCCTTCTCTGGAGGTGTCACTAATACAAGGTTGTTGCTTTGGTGAACAAAACCTACTAACAAGGAAAAACAATCTATCCATGTTCCTCTAAGTTGTTGGAAGAAGGAATAGAATGAGAAAAATAATGTATAAAATCTAGATTAAGTTGGAGGAAGAAGGGGGAACAGTAACCCCAATTCTAGACAGAGTTCGGAGGAAGAAAAGCAGAGATGGAAAAGAAAGCATGAACAGATTTATGTTATGGTCCTGCTCTGAAAAGAAAGTCATGGTCTTAACTGACACTCGAGGTAAGATTTTGATTCTCTTTTTCCTCATGTTAAAACACTTGGATTTATACAGTTTCACACAGTTCTTTAAATACTTGTTTTTACTATTTAGCTGAATTCATACAAGGGATCTTTATGTGTAATTTTAAAAGATTATGGAAATATTTGTAAGACTTGATTTGTTTTACAGAACCAGTATACCTAGTAGTTAAATGGAAAAAGGAAAAATTCATCAGAGCTTTGCCCTATACTGAATTTCAAAGGATATTTTTGTTCTCCCCCAGTAAAAAAACAAAACAAAACCAAACACCCACAAACCATCAAATCATTCTTTCCTCCAAACACTTGGTATGTAAGCTTTTTACCTAAGGAAATAGTATTGAGCATTTTAGAAAGTAAATCTTCATTCTACTTAAGGTGGTAATTTGTAGCAAAACTGTCAAAAGTTCCTAACTGTATAAACTGTCATTCTGTTTTCTTCCCCGCAGGGACATTTGCTTAAAAGTAATTTTTGAGAAGTGCTTGTAGGCTGTTAACTGAGCTACAGACCTAGGAGTTTGCTATAGTTTCTCCATTTGAAAATGTGTTTAGTTTTATAATCAGTCTTTCAGCAAGGTCCAGATGCCAGGATGCAAAGATGTTTCACACAAAGATGGAAGAACTCCAAAGTTAGGAAGTTAAAAGATTATTTCTGTTGCATCTGGCGTTCCCTTTAGGTCCTATTTCAGAGCTTAGGTGACCAAGAATTCATGCAAGAGCAAAGCAGCATTTCAAATGGCAGGCATTGTTTGATCATCTGATGTGTTTGATTACTTTGCATTCATTTAGTAATAGTTCTTTTTTAATGTTTCATTATATGATATTTCTCTTGCTTACTCAGTCCTATGTCCCTTAGCTGTATGTAGCCTTAGTTATATAGCCAAGGAAATTAGTGTACTATAAAATTTGTTCACAATACTTCCATTAGCTGATGCCTGCCATGTATTAAAGTAAGCATCCATTTGGGTCTCACAAGATCTGGTTATAATTTTTGAGTGAAACACAATATTCTCTTCTTCAGTTATATTTACATATTTTAAAAATTGTTTTTATTGGATTTGCCTGGCTGCTACACATTGAAGCCTTGTGGGTTCCTGTGTTGCATAGCAAAAATAGTCCATATCTGTCAACTGTTAATTCTGGAAGACACAAACCCTTGTGTTTGAGGCAGTCTTAAAGACAGAACTGCCAGTTACAGAATATATAAAAATCTGTTGTCACAGCAAGTCTGAACAATCCTAACTTGGATTCTTACAGGAGTGAGTCAGAAGCTGTGGTATGTCTGTGAGAAACAGTAAACATGGAATTCCTTGGCCACATGTGCACAGTTCCTATCAGGCAGCCATGTGTTGTAGGGAAAAGGGCATTTATACTCAACAATGGTTTTATACTGTGTCATATTATTATGTTTCATTTCTCTACAAAAGCTCAATTTTAAGTAATGATAGTATGACCAGTGAAATCACCTCTTTATAGCCTTACAACTTCAAACAAAGGAAATATCTTTACTTTTCCTGCTTTGCTGTATTTATAAAATGATTGTAATCTATGTTTGGCCGTTCTTTATTGATGATTGCATAAAGATGGTGCTAGACTAATGCCCAAATTGTTATCTTTACCTTTGTGGAGCATTTCCCCCTCAATAATTTTAAAAATTTTAATATCTCTGTTAGAGTAGCAGAAACAGTAATTTCAGTTTGTTCATTAGAAGTGATGCAGTCTAGGTAATGACTCTTCAAAAACCCCTACACTGCTCTTGTTTGAAAAATTTTAAGCATGTTTACAGTATTTATATAAGCTGTTTTTTCTCCCCTCCCCTTTAGACCAACCTATGACGACATGCCATTCTCCATCACTCTGGAGGCTCCTAGGATTTCTTGCCTGTCCTCAGAAGAGATGCAGAAAAAGAGGAACAGTGAGAAACAGGAGATTTCCAGGAAAGACCAGGAGTCCATTCATGAAATAGGCTCTTCTGTTCCACGCCTGTCTCGTGAGGGCACAAAGAAAACTTTTGTTACAGAATCAGGTTTTCAAAGACTTCTGAGAGGCCAGGAACGTGTTCCAGGAATATCCCAACAGTGTACTGGCATTTGTAGTGATAAGAAATGGGTAACTCTGAAAAATGCTCGAATTGCAAATTACAGCCATGAAGGTCAATCTACAGCTGTGAGCCCTGTACCTCAGCAGTTTTCTCTCAGTCCTACAAGCCACAGTTCCTCTGTTAATCCTAAAACAGGAAAAAATGTTAGGGATTTGGCAGCATCAAATCTGTTTCTGCGTAGCAGATGTGATGAAAGAGCAGTGGAGGTCTGCAATAGTGATGTGTTATTGAGCCCACACTTGAATCCTGCTCCAGCACCGGGTCCCCCAAAACGCCCTTCAGTTTCTCATCAGAATCCTACACACAGCCACAGCAATTCTTCCTTTATTACCTCAGGTCAACCTCTCTCAAAGCGAGATAGTTTACGAACTCAGGATGAAACTTTGGTGTCTGATCTCCATCTCAGGGATACTGTGGGTATAAGCAGCTCCCTAGAACTTGGGACATCCCCACAACTAGCAAGATGCAAAAACATGAAGACAAACAGAGGTGATGAAAGTTCAGTGGATGAAACTATTGAAAATGTAATTTTGAAATACTGCCATGAAACTACATCTGAAGAAATTTATTTCAAAGAAGAAAATAATCCCAGTGTACCTTTTTCATCACTTCTGGACCATACTAATTTAGAGGGCTCTGAAATGAGTTTTGACTGTGATGCACCAATACAGGTAGGAAGAGATTTACCCAAGGCAGCTATAAAAGATATAGAATTCCTGAAAGAGGTCCAAGTATGTTTGCAAGATAAAGACTATGGAACACAGCTCTCTTCTGTTTTAAAAACTGAGTCATTAGAGAAAATAGAAGCAGTGAAAAAGGATGTCGTAGTTCATACCGAAGAACCAGTTCTTCCAGCCCTGCCTCACGTGCCTCCTTCTTTTGTGGGAAAAACTTGGTCTCAAATAATGTATGAAGATGACATAAAAATTGAAGAACTTGTGCGTGATTTCAGGGAAGGTCGTTTTCGCTGCTACTTTAACAGTGAATCCTCTGCCAATCGTACAGGGAAAAGAATGAAGAAAAAACAGCAGAAGGATGAAAAAAGGATCAATATTATTGAGAGTAATAGAACAGAAAGTGCACTAGTTAAAGCATTGCCAGAATTTAACGATGCTTTAAGTGGTGGCTCTGATTTTGATAACCCGTCTTTAGCCTCAGATACACTATGCAACCCACAAATTGTGAAAATGCCTAGGAAAAGGACATGGCGCCTGGCTTCAAGGTGTCAGGTGGTTAAAGTCAGCCATGGCACCCAAACAAGTCTGCTGAACTACCCTGTAGCAAAAAGGAAAACGTCTAGAAGAGAATCTGATACAGCTGATCAGAAGGCAAGCATTGCCTGGCTGGAGAATGAAAAAACTCCAAACATGAAAACTAGACTATGTGCCCTTCAACTTCCAGAGTCCTATAGCAAGATCATGAGTCCTGTACAGCCCAAGACAGTGGTGTATGTACTCTCATGCCCAGAGGTAAAACAGTGCAAAGGTAAACCTATAGATATTCCCAAAAAGAGGAAAAATCATCACTCCACAGATAGCAAGGACTCTGTAAGGTATAAATACAAACAGTGTTCTCTCAAATATTATGACCCACTGACAAATCGAATTCTGAAAACCCCTCCAAAGAGTACAGTTGGAGAAAAGGCCAAAAAGCCCTCTCATGTTCGACAGCTTTTCAGAAGTCTCAGCTCTGATGCAAACATGAAGAACCTAGCTGATACACAGAGAGAAAGCACGCCATCAAAGTCACTCAATTGGTCAGACTTCTGTAGTTCTTCTTCAGCATCTTTCCTGCCAGATCGAGATAAAGGGAATGATGCAGCCTCAAGTCAAAAGGCAGATGCACCATCTGTTTCCACAGAAAGAACAGATTGTCTTGTATCTGAGAACTCTTTTAAACACCTAATCATTTCGCCTTTGAACTCTGTGATAGAAGGAGATTATAGATTAATTCCATTTAATAGAATTACCAAAACTCCTCTGACCTCCATCAGGAGTGAGTGGTTAGAGAGGGAGACTCCAAAAGCAATATGGAAGAGAAAAGAAGGCACTAACAAAGAACCAGTTTTTTCCAGAAAGGCTGCAGGATCTAAGTCTGTCAGATGTACTCTTGCAAGGAGAGGAAACAGAGTAACAACAGGCAAACAAAGGTCCAGAGCTAGAAAACAGCAGAAAGAGGCGATGAGACAACTTCAGCCTTGTGCCCAGAAATCTGCTTTCTCCATCCATAGATGCCAGACAAGGAAAACTATAGTGGGAAAGCACCCTAAAAAAGAAAAGCCTGATGCTAAAAAATTAAAGGTGAGGAGGAAACCAAAAAGGGCCTTTCTGAACTCAACAGTTGTAACAGGGATTCCTGAAAAAAGGCAGAAAGTCACATCAGAATCTTTTCCCAAGAAACCAGAGCAAGCTTCCTCCAAAGTCAGGAGCTGGGAAGTAAGTGGAGATCGGGGTCATCCTGGCACTGTGAACCGGCCCTCTAGAAGAACTTCAGCTGTACCATTACTTCGAAACTGTCTTGTTCTACCAGGTGAGAGCTAGCTACCAAAAGAACTTTTTTCTTTCTTTTTTTTTTTTTTAATAGCCAGCACCTGGAAGAAGGAAGGAGAAAAAAAGGAGGTCATAGACAATGCACTTGAAGTGCTAGAGCTCCAGAAAGCGCAAAGCCAGTCTAATGTGAAATAAATACAATTGTAAACTCAGCTCTTGTTCCTGGAATGTGGGGACACAATGTATTGCACTGTTCTACTGTGTAAAGCTGCAGAAGTTGTGGATCTGATTTAAAAGCACTTAGAATCATATTTACTAGTCTTCACCTGTACATCAGCAAAATGACCTTGAATGGTATCATATTGTTATTATGGTATTATCAGTGCATAACAGTGCACTATAATAAGGTAATTTAGAAGCTGTGTTAATTAATTGTGCCTATTTTAATTTTTTCACATAATTCTAAAATGCAGAAGATGATTCAGTTGCTATGCTAGAAATTTAATGAAGATAACGTCAATCAGGGCTGAATTCTATGTACATATTTTGTGTTTGTGTATATGTGCACCTTCTTCAACACATAATATTTACTTGCCTGTGGAATGGCATTAAAATTAATACAGTATGATACAATTCAGATCAATTCAGTGCTTTCTTGAAATGAAATATAATTTTACACATTTTTGTATTGACTTTTTTGTTCATGAAACCGTGTCCAAAGCATTTTTTTTTTTTTGACTGAAAGTCACTGTGGGCTCTCATCAAGCAATAATGGACCATGCTGGTAAGGAAATATGTCTCCTTAGGGGACTGTTCAAATGGTGGTGGCTGAAGTGAAATCTCAAATTCTAAAAGAAATACAGAGTTATGTTTGGGGGTTTTTTTGTTTGTTTTTAATAGTTTATTGATTAAGTTTGCAGGAGAATTTCACATTCCTTAGTGAGGGGGATGGAAAAGTTATAATGCAAACAAATAGCAGTAAGTTGTTTTAGAATGTCAGCCTTGAGTTTGGGGTTCTGTGCTTTTCTGGCTTTATTTGGTGTAGTGTTGGTTAAATTTTTATAGACTAGAGTTCAAACTTTCTAAATTTTCAGTAAAATATTGAAATAAACCTAACACAGCATCCATGTAAATGTATTAGGGTTCAAATATTTGGTTAAAAAGCCTGGTTGAATTAAAACTATATTCCATAGAGATTCAAGTTTTGCCACTGATGTTCCATCAACTATGGTTTTATGGCAAAAAAACCCAAACCCATGGTGTTTTAGCTTAGTTTTCTTTCTTTTTTTAATAGCTGTTATGATGACAGTTTATTTATTGTGGTTAGGAGACATAAAGCCAGTCTTACGGATGGTTCTGTGCTTTAAAACCCAAGATTAATGGTTAATTTGTAGTAAATTAAGCACATAGTTAAACACCATCATAATCCAGGCTTTGATTTTCAAATCTTCAATTTGATATATTATATTATCTATTTTACCTCGAAGGTCTTCATAAATTCTCTAGTGGTAAATACATTTTTCAGAACACAAGAAAAACATGGAAAAGACCAGACTCTGCTGTCTATGGCATTGAACATATCTGTGCATTTTCCCATCAGAAAACAAAACCATTCTTGATTCTTCATTCACTTCTTTCTGAAGTGTCAAGGGCCACAGATTTGGACTGAGATAAAGGTGGGTTTGGAATTGGTTTGTTTTAATATACAGTATCTGAAGGAAATATAAAAGCTGTCATCATAAACCACATGTTCAGAGAATATTTTGGGGATCTTTTTAATATATATGCATATTTCCCAAGATAAATAAAAGATGTGCATGTGTCAGCTGGAAAGTAGTTTGCTTTACAAGTCAAACATGGTCTGATAGATTTTTTTTATTTGTTTCATTTTAATTTATTTTATTTTTTATATAAAAGTTGCTTTCTATGGATGAATTTTCCTATGGTTGTCAGTAGACACAGAATCTTATGACTGTATTGCAAGTCACTGGAAAATTAAGGGCTATAATATAAATTCTTATAGTCCTCAAATAATTGTGCCTGTATAATTTAATATTTTGTCTAATATAAAACTGATGTTTTTAAAGCAAAGTTTTAAAGGAATGGTTTTTATAGAAAGGCTAATTTTTAGATAAAACATAAGAAGATTTTTAAATAAAGTTTGTTTTAAAGCAAAGCTTTAACTATAGATAAGTCCCATTCTAACATATTTTTATGATACAAGAATGTTTTCCTAACTTCTTCCATCTTATTTTTCACAGTATTTCACACATGAAAAGCATGAATTATTTTGTGTGAATAAGTTTTAATACACATTGTACTTTAAGAACACTAGTGTGTATTTGTTTAGAGTCAAAATACTGTTCTCCATACTCATTCATTGTACATTTCTCTTACTCCCATGCACAACTTTTCCTTGAAATCTTGAGTAATAAAGATGTGTTGAGGACTATAAAAATTACTAATATTTTTAGACTGTAATGTCTTTTTTTTTTGGTTTTGCTAATACACCCTTTTATCAGGGTGGGATTTTTAGAAGAAAAATATTATATTTAAATAAAAGTGTAAGTAGCTATATATTTTCCTTTAAAAAATAGAAAAAATGGAAAAAAGTATGAAATGTAAGAATTTATTAGAAGAATAAGACTTGAGGTACAAGTCTGGAAACATTTCTGTGGTTGACAGATATTGTCAAAATAAGGTTTACTGTAGGCTTGGATGTTAATCTGTGCCTCGCTTCTGAAACACTCTGAAAGTGTTCAGAAACCTCTTCTGTGCATGCTCAATGACCACTAGGAAAAAGAGGAAAGACTGTGATACGAGAAGTTAAAGCAGAAATAGCTTTGGAAGGAGAATTATGAACATATTTGCAAAACAAAATGTTGCAAAGATATTCAATATCATGTGCAAGAAGGAGAAAATTCTGAGGTCTTGAGAAATAGGCAAGCAGTTTCCTGTTAGGTAAGTAATAGAATTTCTGCCCTTATGGAATAGAACATTGTTTCATTAGCAGCATGGCTGATACTTCAAAACATGATTGTGAAGTCTGCACCAATGGCAAACTTGAGAACTGAAATACTTTCTCTCCGAAATTGGTGGGCAGGTTGGTTGTTTTCGGGAGTTTCCTGTTTCTATTTTTGTTTGTGTTTCTTTTTTCTTTTTTGGTTTTTTTTGGAGGGGGGACTGGGTTCTTTTAATGTTAGTGGACAAAGATGTTTTGTCAGTATGTTTGCATGTCTTAATATAGAGAAGCAAAAAAAAAAAAGAGCTGGAGTAGAGAGGAATAAAGTCATGCTTTTTGAATTAAATTGGCAGCAGTTAGAACCAGTACCTTCTTTAACAGCTGAGAAAAATGTTACCATCTCTTCTTCAGTACATGTGCAATTTTGACCTGTAAGTTTGTAGTTTTTATTATACATTTCATAATTTTTAAAAAGTCTCTCCCCAATAAAGTACTCATTCAACCTTTCAAAACAGTCTTATTCTGTAGCAGATAGATTTTTATTATTCATTAGTATTGTGAACCATGAGTGTGACCCCATCATATTGTGCCAGGTGCTAACCAAACATAAAATAGCAATCCCCCAAAACTTTAGATACCTGACACTTGCACCTCACGGTTCTTCAGTTAATTTTCTGATAGGATTTTTTGCTCCCCTGTTCTTTTTGACAGGTTTGTATCCTATGTTCTGGTAATTGTGTTATGAAAGTACCCTTCTTTGGGACTCAGATAAATGAGGTATTTCTGTTTATAATGAGCCTATGGCTTCATCTGAAGTTGTGTTTAAATTTCATGCTAAACTTGTGCCCAAATGAGAATGTTTTTTGTGGTTTTCATGTTGTTGTTATTGACAATGTATTTTGCAATAATTTTGCTTGATGTTGTAATTTTTTATCTGCGTCTCTATTTCTTCTGTCTGTGGTCATTTGACACAATGTGGTTTTGTAAGGATACAGTGATAATACAGACTCATCCAGTTGCTGGATGTTCTTTCTCTGTATCTTCTGCTCATTTTATTTCAGGTTTGTTGCTTCCATTGCTTTTCTCACTCATGTATTTGGATTTCTTTTTTTATGTTGTAAAGAGCTAAATTTCAGGGCAGTATGTTCTGTTTGGAAGTAAATCAGTGACAGGTGGCAGAAGAGGATGTTGTCCCAGTCTGAAATGCAGAGGGCAGGTTGGCACAGGTGCTTCTGTGCTTGGGAGTATGATTTACTTCACTGAATAGTGTGAAACAGGAGTGGGATGATGATTCTTGATTCCTTTGCCAGTCTTCCTTTCTTCTTCCCTTAGGGTCATTCTGGCTGAGAACAAAGTAATCTGAACTCATACTGGAAATAAGGGTGTTTCAGCTTTTGGTGTTTTGGGGACAGATAGAAAAAGTAAAATGTATCTCTCTCACTAATGTAACTAAAATCACTGAATTTTTGCCTTTAATGTTTTACCTGCTGAATTACAGCACTCCTGATAATATTTTTCAGAAAAATCTGTAATAGCATAGTTCTGAGCATGCCCAGAAGCAAAGGTTTTGTTCCTTGTTTGTTTTGCAGTTATAAATTCATTCATTCCTTCAGCAGAACAAATCTTGTTTTAATAAAATAAAGACTGAATATGTGCTTTTGGAGTTTCTTTATTCTTGAGGTGGAATTTACCTTGAAGCTATTTGCTATAATTTGTTGTGGAAAAAACCCAACAGAATGCTATGGAATAAACTACTACTGTGAAGGCAGTCGTAATTTAAACAACTGTTCACAATGGTGTGATATCTTGACTCAGTGAAGCCAAGATTTATCCTGTTCTGTGCCAGCTGAAGCAGTGACACCCTAGGATGGCATTGAAAAGATGACAGATACATTTAAAATGTCTAACTTCATTTTGGCAGCATGAATCCAAGAAGCCCCAACCACATGGCAAGCCAGATCCCTGCAGAGCTTACTCATTAAGAGTTTTTTGAGAATGTGCACTTACTATATGAGGGCAGGGGCTGGAAGTATTATAGTCTTAAGCAGCTTTCTACTTTATGTAGAACTGTTTGGGATCTGTAATCATAGACCAAATTAATGCAGGCAGAACTCTCTTCAAAACTGTGTGCAACAATACTTTTAAGAGCATGGTAAACAGATTACTGGAATGCCTTGAACAGTATAATAACCTCGTTCTATGAATTTGGTAGTCATGTGCTGTTTGTAGCAGTGCCTGTTTAAACCAGTGTGATCTTTTGCAGGAGCAACACGCACAGATGTGTCAGATCAGGAAATGGCTGAGAGGCAGAGGCATGTGGTTTCCTGAGGCTTTAGTAAGTCATAAAATTTCAGGACAATCTTTGCAGTTTTCAGTCCATACTTGAAATAGCCATGTATTATGTAGTTGGCTGAATGAAGTTAATACTGTGCTATCAAATAATGATTAACTAAAGAAATAATTGTTCAACCATCTAAACTTGGAGTTACAAACATGATACTATAACCAAAGTTTAAGTCAGGTGATTGCTCTTTCGTGGGAAATAAAAGCAATTGACAATATGCTTATAGAGTGTATAAGGGAGATCCAGTCCAAATTGGTGTGTTTGAGAGTTATGACGGAATTAATAGCATAGTTTTAGTTGGCTTGGGATTCACTGGAGTAATTAGTGTTAAAATTATTCTGTTTTGATGGTTCTGGAAGTCATAATTATTTTCTTGGAGTGCAGAAGTGTTTAGTATGAAACATACGAACACATCATTATTGCAGTTTGTGATCTAACAGTTTCAGCATTTCTAAACTTAGGTTCTTTTTTGTCAGTATTCTGCCCTTAAGGAAAACTGAAAAACAGCTTTTCCCAAATACTGGGATTCATGAACAGGTTCTTCAGTATCACACATCCTCAAATATAATTGTACTTTAATGTTTTAAAGCTGGTCAGTTTCTCGTACTGCATTAATATTGGCACTGGTGCATCTGAAAATGTTAGTTATAGCTTACTGAGTTATGATTAATATTGCACAGAAAAGTTGCAGAATCCAAATACACCCTTGCTACCTCATGCAGAGAGCTTAAATACTGTGCTGGCCTGCAGATTGTGCTGTAAGAATGAACAGAGAAGCTGAAGCTGTGGGTGCAAGGCATGTGTATGACTTGCTTTTTATTACACTGAAATTTTAAGATGAAGAGGGAGGTAGAAGAGATGCATAAGTCTTAAATAGGTATTTTAGGATTAGATCAACTAATATTCAGCTTTAGGGGGGTTTGGTTTGGTTTTTTTAGTGTTTATTTTATCTGAACTTTGGCAAACAGTTGTCAAAATCCATCTACTCCTGTAGTGGTACAGCTCAGAATCTATCACTCACTCTTCTGGTATGTTAGTTTTATTAGCTTAATGCATGGATAATACTTCTCTTTACTGCTGCTTGTTTCATACTTTCAGCCACTGGTAAGAGGGGAGAAATGTTTATAACAAAGATTGTGCACATACATCCTTTTGAAGGCTAAAGAGAAAAGTTGTAAGGCAGTACATGGCTACCAGCAGATTTCTCCACATGCCAAAAGGAGCTTTGTTAAAATTCAGGTCTAAATATGAGTAATAAATCAGTTGCCCAAATGATGATAGAAACGCTTTTCATTTTATTGGCATTGGTTGCAATCTGCATTCAATTAAAAGTAAACATACTGACTTTTTGGTGACAGTTATTTTATGGATTTCTAAATGTGTCTAGTGCTTTCATTTTTTGATCTGTTCTAGCAAATTGTCATTTCCTGAGTTATTGCCAACACACTCTAGTTCTGATTGAATCTGGAGTCAGGGTAATAATGGAGTCAAAGTCAGCATATTTTTACCTACCACAATTAGTTACTGTTCATACAGCGCTTTCTGTGGATGTAAAGAACTCTTTAGTGTTTAATATTATCAAGAATTATCTTCTGTATTATTCTTATATTAGACATTAGTGTTAAATGTATTTTTAAAAATGCATGGATACATTTATATTTTTGTGAATATAAATGTGTATTTGTCATTGATAAGCACAATATTTTTTATTTTTAGAGCTCCAAGGAGAGCACTAATGAAACAGTATTTTATGTATTTTTATTTCAAATTATACAGAGACTATTCACTTTTTCTGTGCGTAGCAAATTTCTATTTTTCCTCCCTCACACTCCACCATTTTAAAATAAAAATTCATCTGCAATGCAGAGTTCTCCATCTTCATTTTCTCAGAGTAGGGTGTGATGAGTGTCATTTGGCTGTATCAGGAAGGTGGTTTTATGCAATTATGTAGTTATTGCATATGCCCTCGTAACTACTTCTACCTTTTCATAGAAGCTGTAAAGGGGATCCAAGGATCTCTGTCTGGCCCTCGTCCTTTTGTCTTGTTTTATTGCCCGCCCCATCCTTCTAGAGCTCCCTATGCAGCCAGTGGGTCAGCTCCCCTCTTTTCCTTTATTTCATTGAGCTCTACAGTATGTTGGAAAGCAACCATTTTTAATTCACAGGAAAAAATTAGTTGAAACCATTTTCAACCAGTTTTTCCTGTAAGAGACTCACATTCTAGTGCACTTGTGGGGAAACAACAAAATTCTGACTTATATTTTGGCAAGCCTTGTGTTCCCACCATCTCCCCTAAGCTCACAGAAGCGCAGTAAGGGCTGAGGTTGGCAGGCACCTCTGGTGACCATCTGCTCCAATCCCCTGCTCACACACAGCAGGCTCAGCTGGAGCAAGCTGCTCAGGGCCTGCCCTGGGCACATCCCACAGATTCTGAGCATCCCACAGATTCTGAGCATCTCCAAGCATGGACATTGACAGCCTTTCTGGGCCGCCAGTTCCAGCACCTAGCCACGCACAGTTAAAAAGGTTTTTATCTCTATGTTTAAACAGATGTGTTTCAGTTTGTGCTCACTATGTCTTGTCCTTTCACCAGGCTCTGCATGTTTGTTCCTGGGTGGCAGCTGGACCAGTGCTCGTGCCACGTGTCCCTCGGTGTGCTGGCACTGTCCACAGGGGCTGTGGGGGACAGCTGGCACTGACACCCTTGTCCAGCTGTTCCAGGGGAGATTTTCTTCAAGTGGGGAGCCCAGCTCATAAAGGTGAAGGTGCCAGTGAGGGCCTATGTGAAGTTTGGTTTTCCTGGGTTTACCTGGCTTCTGTGGCAAATTGAATCCTCTAAGCCAACTTTCTAAGGCTTGATCCTTCTTATCCTACAGGAGTTGGGTTGTTTGCATTTTTGTTTTTTTCTTTTTCCCCACTAGATTTTTCCTTTGTTCTCTTGAATATTTGAAGTTATGTGGGTTTGCTGACTGAAAATCTGAAACTTCATACATTTGTGCTACAATTATAATTTTGTTACAAGTCTCTACACTTCTTATGTATGCTCTCTTAATGACTTTTTTTTCCTGTTTGCTTTTAGCTTCAGTTGCTCTTGATTGAGACTTCTGTATTGGTTTACATTGAGTCCAAGATTTTGCTCTAACTGGCTTAGTATTAACTTGGTTTGATAAATATTTTACAAACGTGGCATTCAGGGTAACTTGCTGAGGCTTATTTTGTTACAGCTTTTTTACACTATAAGTTTATTATTGTTTGTTTTGCTTCTTTCTTTTTTTATGGACTTTCTTGCCTGTATTCATAAAGAGCTTCTGTTTGGTTTCCCACTGCTGATAATTAAATAGCCTTTAATGAGGAGGGCTGGAAAAACTCCTGTTTTTCAGCCCTCTTTTGCTGACTTGTGCTGCCATTGCCTTCTCCAAAGCAGGCTAGTGGCATTGTGTAAAAACCCAGGCTTTTATCACTTTGTCACTTTATCTCCTTTATTAAGGATAATGAATGTCAACTCCATAAAAATAAAGGTATGTAGATTAAAAATCTTATAGAACAGCTAGAATAGTAACATTAGATTAGCACATTTTGCCACTGCACTCTCTCCTAAATTTGCTGTGTCAGATATCAGAGAGATGAAGTTACAAACATTCCCAGTATGAGAGCTTGCAATGTTTGTCCCTCCTTTTATACTTAGATTTATCTTTAAAAGGGCATTTTATTTTCATTTTGTTTGCATACTGTGGCATGTTTCTGTCACCAGCCTAAGTTCTTTCTCTTAGTACATCTTAGATAGAGTAAGAGTGCTGTAACTTTTCTTTGTTAATATACTTATTCTCTTAAGTTTTTAGGGGGAAATAATTTGCATTTGTCAAAAAGTGACTTGTACATCTGAGTTCCCCATCACCAGTTTGTGTGAAACTTAGTAAATTATTTAATTACATCTGAAGAGGTGGGGAAGGCATGAGTCTGCAACTCACTCTGAAATTTTATGTGAAAGACTAAAGTTGTGGTGGGTTTGGGTTATTTTTCTCCTTTCTCTTTCTTCAGCACTGACTTAAAGACCTACTTTGTGCTTTTAGCAATGTCCTGATAGTCAAAATTTTCAGCCAGTAAGTGGATTTGAAAGGGCTGAGTAGTAAAATTCAAGCACAAGTTGACTTGATTTTAACTTTCATTTTCATGTTTTTAACACTTAGAAGTGGACCACCATTTGTATCACAGTCTCAGCTTTGTACTTTCAAGGACAAAAAATTTTCTTTCTAAATGGTGAATTACGAAGGTATTTGTATGCTAAGTGTGGCTGCTTGGTTGGGGAAAGGCTGTGGTAGATTTTATTTTTATTTAAAATAAATATTTAAACTTAATGGACTTGCTGTAAGCGGAGGTCATGTAGCATCTCAGATGTAATTTTTGTAAGCAGCCCGTAGGAGGATACTTGCTCTTTTTAAGCCTCTTGATATTATGTCACTTAAGACACATAGAATTTCTCTTGCAATTGCAAAATACACGTCTATAACACCGAAAATTAATGTTGGAAGAAGTACTAAGAGGCTGGAAGCACTCTTCTTGATTAAAAAAAATTGTTGCATATAGTATGAAAGGCCTTTATGATGGCATTCACTATGTGATGTCAAGGTTTTATCCATTCATATTTGTGCATGTACTAGGCTTATTTGTTAGCTAGGAAGAATCTAATTGAAAGATGGATTTGAAACAAATTATGTTGAAGTAACTGAGATTTTGAAAAGTTTGGATGTGGATCTTAATTTTGCAGTTTGAATATGCCAATTTAATAAATACAAAAGAAACTTCAATAGTGCTGTGTCTGTTCCAGTTGAGGGAGGGCAATAGGACATTAATCCAGTAAATTACAGCTCAGATCATCTAAGAGCTAACTTCTGTCATCAGCAAACTTCTGTCAGTTCAAGGGGACATACTTCTGAGCTGTATCTGAAATCTGTAACATCTTGTGCTGATTCAGAGCCAGAGCACTGCAGGTACAGCAGGATATTCATCCGTGTGTTTGGGCTGAAATCACCTGGTGTCAACGCCAAGACCTTCAGTGCCAGGAAGGAGCCTGGGTCAGGTCCCAAGCATGATGTGCCATTCCCTGAGGTATCCAGTCCACTATTCCAAGAGTATTTGTTCGTGTTACCTAATTATATGAATTCTTTTGATACATAGTTATCAGCAGAGGAAAAGCTTTACAACTACAGCACACAGTAATTTCACCGTCTACCTGCCTAACCCAAGAAGTTGAGTTGCGTTACAGTTTCTTACCTGCTGCTTCCAATTAAAGATCTATTTAGCTTGCTTTTCTTCAGTGGCTTACATGTTAGATGGTGTAGAATCAAAGACCACTTCCTATCTGTCTGCCTCGAGCCAAAGTGCTAATTCTTCCTGTGTTCTTAACTGGTGCTTTGATAGTATGTATCACAACACAGGAGACTGCACAGCCGGGCTGCCAGCCTATGTTCTCCTCCCAGCTGTGCAGCTGCTCCAGGCAAGCTAACTATAGCTTAGTTTCTGTGAGTGGCATGTCAAAGCCATCTATTTATAAACTAAATTAGAAAATGCCTTGGAACTGTAATTTTTCTTTCAGGCTTCACTTCCAGCTATCCAGAAGCTCAGTATTCCATATACATAGATTTGGCTATAAAATTTGAACTCGTCTGAAAAAAAAAATTAAAAAAGCTAAAACAAAAAACCCTGTTAAAATATAAAATTTTGGAATATACGTATCAGTCAAAAATCATTAAAAATATTTTTAATCTTTACGTGTAAGATGAATCATGAAAGATGTGCGGAGGCACTAATAAAATTATTCATATTTATTTTTTCCATTTTCCATAATTTCCAATTAGTTGTTTATCTTGAAAGTATTTCTTACTAAGAAACGGGTATTATGCTTGTTTTAAAGGCTAGAAAAATTATGTAAGGTAAAATGCTCGAGAGAAACATTTTAAACATGCTCAGTAGTTTTGACCTCCAGTTTCAAATCAAAATACATTCTGACTAATGCTAGAAGTTTGTAATGGTCTGGATGCTGGTCCAAGTATTTGCTTAATTTTTATGAGGATCAGGCCCCAGGTAACCTGAAATGAGTATCAATAAAAATGGCATCCAGCATAAATGGAGATCCTTGATCATGTGGGGTTAAGCAACCTTCCTAAATCCACAAAAGAAACACAAACCCTCCAATTCTTTCTGATTTATAGATCAATATATCATTATTGGAAGGACTCAGCTTTTCTTACTAGGGGCCTGGGTAAAGTTGTGGAATTTAGATCTGGATTACATAGGCTGAACTACACTAAGGCCTGTAGATAATTTTTCAGTCTGTGACAGCCAGCCTTTTTCTCTGCAGAGCCATTCTCTGAACATGAGAATAGGACAGCATGAGGAGCCAGTAGGCTATAGTTACCCATATGGGTAGGTGATGTTAGCAGTCTATGCAAATGGTTCTGGAAGGGTTTTCTGCATTAAATAATAGACTTCTCTCACAGATTAATCTCGTATAACTAAGCATTTTCTTTTAAATATAAACGGCTCTGTGCCACTTCTAGAGGACTTGGATTACTTTGTTAAATTATTAACCAGTTTTTATCATCTGTAGGGGAGTTTTTATAGAAATGAGAGCAGGATCTTACTCACTGGTTATTTTTAAAATGTGCCAATGTGAAGGCTTATACTTGTGACAAGGCTCATGAAGCCTAACAGAGCTGTTGTACAGATTTTAAATCAATTACAAAAATTAAAGATAGAAAACATTCTTTTTAGGCATAAAACTGTCCAGGTTTGGTGTTTGCAGTGTATTTGATATTCTGCTACTGAAATCAGTGGATGTTGAGGCTGCTTAGCAGCTCTTGGTAAGTTTTTATTATACTTCAGGATACAGCTAGTAGGCTGTGAATATTGAAGCAAGGGGGAAACTGGTATTTAAATCTTAATTTACTGATAAGTATTTTCTGCCCTGACACAAGGCATGGGTGGCAGTAGGCTGTATGTAATCATCTTTCTCTTCTGCTTTTTCTATCTCTTGCAATAGGGGCTGCAGGTAGAGAAGCACTGAGATCTTGTTTTGCTTGAAGGCCTGACAGGAGAAAAGTCCATCTGTAGGGGCATAGCTAAGTGGATTACTGTCTACTAAACATTTGGAAGTCCTTACTCCCAAGTTCTCCATGATTTACCTGGAGGATACCAATGTACCTGTTATCCATAAATTCCAAATCCTGGGCTAGTGGAGTGTGGTCAGGCATGAAGAAGTCTCTGTAATGATGTCTGCCAGATCCTGAGCAGCTCAGCTTCTGGACAGGAAAGACATAGGCTCTTCCAGAGCTGTAGCTCCATCCTCTTTGGTAGGCAACTGGAAACAAAACAGGTCTGTTTTGCTCCAAACTGTAATAAAACATAATGAAAGAATATATCAAAATCCACCAGAAAATGGAACTACCTTTCTGCAGAGTGCAACTTGTCTATTGTAAGTGAAAATATTTTGGTGAAGGATGGTGTAACAATTTAGAGTTGAGAGAACGTGGGTGTCTCTTCCTCCAAGGCCCTACTGCATTACTTTTTCCAAATAAATTTAGAAATCCCTGTTTTACATTTCACATGCCTGTTCCAATTTTCCTATTCAGGTTAATCATGAAAGTATGCTGAACAAGTATAGATGTCATGAGGGTGGTTTGTGAAATCTCTGAGAACTTGCATTACATGGCCATTTTTAACTAGTGTCAGTGTGTCCAAAATTAAAATTTAAGATTCAATAACATCACTTTCAGTGTCTTAAAATGCTGTGTTGTATTTCCACTTTTCCTCTTTGCACTGTGCAAAACCAGATTTTATTTCCCATGGAAAATTACTAAATTTCAAAATTGTATATGGATACATGCTTTGTGCTGTTTATATAGCAAAATGCTCTTCTGACATTGGCAAGGCATATTCGGCAGATGGCTGGGGAGAGTCTAATCCTCTCCCTCCTGGCACAAGGAATGCTAACTACTATGTGCCTTGAGCAAAGAGCCTTCTAGATATTCAGCTTCCTTTCCTATTGGGGCAGGAATGTCTGCTGGAGAACGTAATGGAAAGATCTCCATGTAAATTCCTTGAGGACATCTTTACTGTAAAAATTAAAAAAAAAAAGTAAGAAATCACTACTATCTCCAAATGTCAGCTGTAAAAGAAACAGGCCTTGCTGGCAGCCTAATGCAGATCATACCAAGAATTCATGCTGGGTGGAGCTTGGGTTTGGCAGGATAAGTGGGAAGAGATTACAACTGCTTTCATCAAAACAGAATCAGTTTTCAGGAGAGACAGCAAAGGATATCTCTGTCTCTTCCTGACACAGCCATCTGAGACCTCTGAACAATGTGGTAGGAGGGTTACCAGATGAGCATTTGGCACTTCTTCTCTCATTATTTGCAGTTTCATTGAATGGACAGTGAAGCATTGCAGCAAAGGAGCCAGAAAGAGGTCAGAAGAAACTGCTTGCCTGACATGGGAAAGTGGCTCAATGAAACCTGAGACATTCCACCATGAAGGTAACCCAGAGAGCTCAGGTCCTTCCAGAGCTGTACAAATAGGGAAGGCACCCCTAGAGCTAATCCAAGGTCCTTGTTCACAGCTGCCTCATTTCCAACAGCGACATGACAGGAAGCCAAGGGATGAGAAAGACAAAAGTAGACAGCACTTCCCTTAGCACCCGCTGAGACCTGGCTGTCCTTGCCCAACTCCTGTTTAACTGAGCCCTTATCTGTCCCTGCCCCACCACTCAGCATGGCAGTCAGTGCAAAAGGTGACCTGGCTGCAACAGTGATTCTGCTGTGGGGCTGCTTCTGCCTGATCTGGCCAGGAGCAGGGAGATTCAAGAGGTGCTGACTGGCATCTTCACTGGTGGTGAGATTTCCTCCAAAGAAGAGCCTGAGGATGGCCATGGGCCGGACAAGGAGCTCAGTGCCTGACCCATGTACTTACCTGTGAGTGTGTGGTGGGGAGACTTCTGGGCTGATGGGAGGGAGCCAGTCACCCAAGAGCCTCCTTTGTCTTTTTGTATTTCCATGCAGGTCTTGGGTGTGGTGTTGAGCACTTTTCCCTGTGCATCCTCAGAGTCTTTTACCCAGGAATTTACTCTGCCAAACTGATTCTCACCAAAAAAGCCCCCCCTGCCCAAGCCTGTCCCCAGAAGGTTGATGGCACTTGGCAACCCAGCATCTGGAGCTTCTCTGTGGCAATAGGCTGGCTGGGAGAATCACCCTGGTCACAGTTTATGTGGGCAATACTGACATGGTCTGGCTGGTATGGTGGCATCAGCCAAAAGAAACCCCAAAGGAAGATTAGTGTCTATCCAATATCTGTGTTTTTTAGAAGTTGAATACCACCTGCTATTTACCATCTTAATACTCTAACATACCAGCTGCTAAAGCTTCTGTGCTGGCTCTTTTCACTTGAGCCCCTCCTGATCTCATTTCTGCTCACAGCAATGCCTGGGTAAGCTCTCGGGCTTGGGGTCATTGCTCCTGGCCTGTGTCACTGCTGCTGGGAGCCCTGCAAGGTCCAGTGCCAGAACTGCACTGGGAGCAGCTGAGAGGCAAATGGGGCAGTCCAAGCTGTGGTAAGAAGCTGGCAAATATGCTATCTGCACACCCCTGCTATGTGAGCATGTTATTTCCTCAGTGACCTAGTTTTATGAATAAAAAAGTCTTCCCTCTTCATAACCACAGTAACAGAGAGTTTTATTAATGTTTGCCGCTATAAAGAAAAGGTTACTGTGTCTTAATTTTACTAGGTTGCTTTAAAACGGATAAGATTTTATGGAATTTGGGAGATGGCTTGTGATCTGCTGTCAGTTCTATGTGCACGCTTCTTCAAGAAATGAGTCTGTAGGGATGACTCAGGCTTGGCAACAAAAGATGTTCCCTCTGTAAAACAGTTACCTCTGGAAATGTAAGGCTGTTTCTTCATTGCTCTCCTGAAGAAGGGAGGGGATGATAAGATTGCTAGGATGATGATTATGAATATTTTAAATTTGAGCTCTCAGTTCAGCTGCATGACAGCTCATATCAGCCAAATAACATTTTCTACCCTGACTGGATAAGCACATTAGTGCCTCCAGTACAGATTCTAGTTTTGGCTCTACAACTGGTTGCCTTAACACATTTGTCTGTGACCAAAAAGGATTCCAGAAACCTGCATTTAAATGTCACTGGAAGACTATTTGTATCTTATCTAAGCCCAGACTGAGGGCTGTTACCATATGCCCATATCTGTAAGGGCTATTCTCAAAATAGAAATAACTAAATTCACTTGAAAACCGGAGAGAGGGAGATTTCAAGTGTGGTACATCCTAGGAGGTAACCAGTGCTCTTTTACACTGGTCTGGGTGCTGGGCTGCAGGGTAGATTGGTAAAGTCAGGTTTAAAACAATTAGGCTCAAGAAAAAAAGGTCATTCTTTTGCTAGCATAAAACAGGCTGACATTTTGGATTGAATTATTGAGGGGCCAGACTTCCTGCAGATATAGAATTGCATGGGTTTCTTGTGATTGTTACTTAGCAAAATAATGCAAAAGAAATACTATAATTCTGATCACATTGATTTTGATCTAGGAATTGTTTAATTATTTTATTACAGTGTACAGTGTACATTAATGCTCCTTGTCCATATCCATTCATCTACGGTTATTTCCCTCTTAGAGTTTGTAGGTGGTATAATGTTGTGATATACTGTTGTATTGCTTAAACAGAGCCTGAATCAATGGATGGTAAAGGCTGTTTAAAAGCAGTTTTGTCTTCTACAAGAAAAGTCAATTTATCCGTAAGCAGAATGAGCGAAAACAGATACTTTGTGCTCAGCAGGACCTCTTTGGTAAATGGAGGTTTCATGGATTATGCAACCATATTGGAGAGCACCATAAATTTTGGGATGGAGCTAAAATAATGTTTTAAAAAAACCCCAAAACAGGCAGGAAACACTGTTCAGGGAGTAAGGCCTTGAAATGCCTTTGGCCAGCAGAGGTCAGACTGTCCTTTAGACTGTGTAGTTAATCTGCTTTGTAGCTTTGGGCATGTTCCCCTGCTGTTTAATGCTCCAATCCACCAAGCTCTGCCAGCTGAAGCATATTAGTTTATTTATTTAAGAAATTCTTTTGCAATCCAAGCTCCACATGCAGTATCAGCACATGAGAACGGTAATAAAAATTAAGGATAATTGCATATGCATTTGATACAGGAATACTATTTGGTCTGAAATCCAATTATGTCAGCAGTGAGATTTTTTTAAAATTTTGGTTCTTGTTTAGGTCCTTGATGCTTGCAATGCTTTGATTATCAGCAAACTGGTCCTTTTCAGCTACAAGTAGGAACAGCTAATTTTCTGGAGTTGCTTGCAGTAAGCAAACATTTTCTGCTGCAAGTTAATGCATTCCTATGGTTTCCTTAATACTTATGTGAAATTCTTTAATTGTGATACTGTAGATGGTGCAACTAAACCTGAGTTATGGGTATGGACTGCTTTTGGTGACACCTGTTTTCAAGCAGTAGTTGGCATCTGTGTGCACAGAAAACTGTGCCATGCTCCTTGTGCTCATCTGCACCAAGAAATTGTTCTGGCCTCATTGTACATTGAAGCCTTTCATTTCTCAAGGCAACAACCTTGAGAAAAGAAGCAAACTTCTTCTTTATTTATGGGGCTGGTGTCCACATGTAAAAAATGGGATGAAGAGATGAAAAACTGAAAGGTGGTTAATGTTGGAACATTTCTTAGTCATAAGATATGGATGGAATTCAAGAGAGAAAAGCAAATTAATTAATTCCTCATAAGAAGCAGTTTTATAAGTAATAATAGAAAAAGTTGGTTTTGAACTATAGGTTTGGAATAATAGACCTGTTCCTGGTAGTTGGGGGTATAGGAAAAGTAGCACTTTTTCAATCATGTATGCTACAAAGATACTCCATGCGGGATAAAATAGCGCTGCTTTAATTTCCAAGGATGTCTTAAAAAACATGCTACATTTCCATAGTAACAACAAATAATAATGTGTGTTTAAACTTGTGGTTAACTAGTGGGATAAGCAATTCCAGAAAACCATGGGGAACATATGCTTGTAGAGAAATAATAAGATCTTTGAAGGGTGACTAAGTGTGAGTTCATGTGGGTGAAAAGAAAAATGATAGCAGCGGGGTAAAGGACATAATTTCACATCCCCCAGGTGTGGGTTCTTGACATGACAATCCACATGGGAGGGCTGTGTGTGGCTCCTGTGGGTGTGAAAGAGGAGTACTCTCTTTCATGGTTGTGAGGACTTCAGTTTTTTTGTGCTCTAAAGATTTGTGGCGGAGATTTTTGTCCAGAAAGTTAACATGAAGCCTGAGGGGTGCATACTCCATTGGGGAAAGACTTTTTGGATCCTATTTATATTTGTACAAAGATGACAAAGCAGAAGAAGTAAGCCGCTGAATTATCTGCTGCATTATGGCACTGGCAGCTTGAGTCTGGTAAAGCAGTAAAATATAGTTGGGTCAGGATCCTCTCTGTGCTTTGAGAGATGGAAAATTTACTTGAGCTTCCTTAGGAAGCAAGAAACTAATAGCAGAAATTATGCAAAACATTCACTGGGATCTGTGCATAATTTTGATGCAATGTTATAAAACAACTACGTTGATGCTCTCTTTGACAGATGGATCATGAGAATGACCAAATCTCTGACTAACCTGTAAGATTTGGGAATCCATAGGTCCAGAATGGCAGGGAGAAGCTGAAAGAGGACTTTCTTTGCTTGTATATAAAACTTACAAGGAAATCAGTTTGGAAGATCTTTGGTGTAAGGGATCATAACACACCAATCTGTGATCCATGTCCAATATTGCAAGTTATTTTTGTGATTACAAAATATATTTTAGTAACTTACATGTATTGGGGACACCCTAAGGCTTTAGTGCAACAATTTGATAATACTTTGCACTGATTTTTCTTAAAAATTCAGACCATCTCTCTAGAGAAATGATGGTTAAATGTTTTATGCTCTTTAGGGGAATCAGTGCCAAAGCCTAGATACAGCATCAAATAGGAATCTTTTAGGGTAGTGTGTTTCATGTCTGATTCATCCCTATGCCTAATTAGGGAAAGAGCAGGGAAACTGGTCCAAATTTGTCTATAAAGAAAAGGCAGGATGCCTAACTGGATATAACAGTTTCTGGGTTTTTTCCGCCTGTTTCGTAGAGCTGCATTTTTTGGAAGCACTAGGGTTTTCCTCATGTGATGAACATTGCCACTTCTCAGCATTTTTACCTACCTTTTATAGCATAGTAGGACAGCAGTGATGACAGCAGCAGCAGCAGCACAGGTGTCTCTCTTGAATGCAAGACTGTGTACCTGAGCAGCACCTCAGCACCTGCCATTTATTGAAGGAAGAATATTTCTATTTTGGGGTGAACATTAGAAGAGCAACTGTAACACCTTTAAATTCTGTGTGTCCACACCCAGTGAACCATCTTCCAAGCAGTAGCAGCTATAGATAGTAAATTCCTTTTCCCAATGAGGTTTAGTAGCTCAAGCATATGTTGTACTGGCATGGCCATGTTCCTTTTGCTTCTCAGGCTAATGCAGCCTTTACTCTTCAGGGCCTCTCTGTGCTAAAATATATTTTCAACTTCAGACTCATGAAATTTTCACCTATCACTTGGGCTTACATGCTGTAAGCATTGAGAGCCTGGTCCTTCCTACCAGTAGAGGGAATGAGCTTTTAGTGCCAGTGTTACCTCAGGAACAAAAGGGGGGCACAAGAACAAATGGCTTTCTGTTGGGCATGAATAAATTTAGTGTGGGAAGGAAGAGGATTTGCTTAGTGATTCTAACCATGAGCTTCTGAAACAGCCTTCCAGTGGTAGTAGAAGGACAAACTCCCCAGTTGCTCTTGAAGGCAATGTAAGGAATGAACTGTGCAGTAGAATAGCCAGGGGCTGGACTTGATGATTCCAGAAATCCCTTGCAGTCCCCTTCTCCCCCATGCAAGTGTGTCAGGGAATGAGTGATGACATCATCCCCCCCCTTTCCAAAGCTGCACTGGAATAGCTGCAATCTAGCTTTTTTAGAACCTACCACTTGGAAATGTTTGATCAGCTGTGGCAAGTGCTTGGGATGTAAACTCCATGTATTTATTTTGAAGGATATATAAATCAAAGTACATATCTGAGTGAGATTTCCCCTGCCACCCCGTCTTACTTTCTTGATGCTATTTTTACTTTTTACCTCACAAGAATGAAACAAGCTAGCAAGGAGCAGGCTGCTGTCACAACCAGAGTTAGAAGTGCTTGCTTATTAGAAGAGCAGCCTTTTTTTTTCCCTGCTGGTGGCATATGTTTTACTTGCTAAGTAGATCTGTACCAGAACAGTTGACAAATGTGTTATAGGTAGCCTCATTGACCAGGGTGTTTCTGCTGCTGCTCTCTCTCTCATTAATAATTTGGACAATATGATGACTAATTTGAGTTATTAGTATGAGAATATTTCCACTGATGGCATAAACTCTAACTGCAGTGTCTTGTGTTTAAATGCTGCTGAGGAATCCTACTAAACAGCTTGTAAAATCCTTTGCCTATGAGGGCTTACTTAATTATACAGGAGGACACAGTGAATTAATTCTGAGAATAGTCTGGCACGTTTATTCAAAATAATTTTCCTGCATCCAGAATTAAACGATTGATTTTAAGTTTCACCTGGATGCAATTCCAACTGCAATTAATAAACCCTCTGACCTATTTGCTATTAGCAGCACAGCTGTGTTCCCTTTCCTTCCCTGCTGAACACTGGTAAGATATATTCTTTTATCATTTTACTTTCTTCGCTTGACCTTAACATTAACATTAACATTTCACAGTGTTAAGGGGAGAGGCCTGGCAAGTATATCCTAATTACTGTGTATATTCTACCCTGGAGTGCTGGAACATACAGTACTCGCAAAAGAGTTCATTTGTGCAGTACCACTGGTGAGCAGAGTTATTAATGAAGATGTGCACACAGATCTCAGTAAATTAGTGACAGTTCTGAGGGAAAAGTCACATTTTTTTACTCTATTTTATTCTATAGTATTACTGTGTTTAAAATAGTGTTGTGCCCAATATTGTACATAGTTCCACTATTGTACATAGGTGGGAAAACTGTTTTTAGGGCTCTGTTGGACTGTGAAGTAGTAGGAGAAAGCTCTTCCTCTAAAGTGTATGAGGTTAAAACAAAGATGGAAAAGTGAAGGGTAATGGAAACCTAGTTCTGTTAGATCTACAGTTTGGAAAGTGACGTCTGCTTCTAAACAATCTAGAGTCAGTGCTCTGTTTTCTGAATCTGTCTTATGTATTTCTCACATTACTGTATCACTTAATGCTTCCCTGCCCCCTTAGTTACTGAAAAGTATTTAAAGAGGCTAAAATAAACAGAATAAATGAAAAGTACTGATTTTTCTGACTAAATGCTGTGTTGCTGCTGCGTTGTTAGGTGGTGGGATGTGTAGTAAGAGATGGTCATATAATTACAAAAAATTCTAACAGCAATATTCTCTTTCACTCTGAGGAGCTCTTTAAGAATAGCTGAACATGGAGAATTGGTGAGTATTCAAATCTGAATGATTAAATCCAGTTATGCTAATGCAATGCATTGTTCATTGCAATTACCAGGTTTCTTCTCAGTATAAATTATCCATACTTACACTGCATATGATACAAAGTAAGGAAATATGGGTGGCATGAAGTTTCATACAGCTTTGTCTTCACTGTTAACCCCCTGTTGAGAAACAGAGAATGGCTACCACCCTCTTTTGCATGCAGATTACAGGTTGTGTGCATTAGTTATGTATGTGCCAGCTAATGAGGTTCTATTGTTACAAGTCCCCTGTGTAATTACCACTTAGACTTGCAGCATGCTTGGTACCCCTCCTAGAGCTGTTAGATTTCTTCTGTAATTTACAGCCTTGGCTGGGCTACTTGCTATTGCAAATAAAAAGGAAATTTTTCTTAACAGGGCTCTGTCATTTTATCCTGTGTGTACAGAACAGAGCACAGCAGGACCCTAGCTGAGCCTGCCAGTCCTGCAGTAATGTGCGTAAATCAGAATCAGACTTGACTACTGCCCTTCTCTGGGAGCAGAGTTCAGCAATAGCTGCTTCTGCCGTGCTGTTTGTGCTGCCTGCACCCTGTGGCATTTATACCTTTCATTGGCCAGGTTAAGTCAGGAGCTGCCCAGCTGGAATCACCTGTTATTACCAAAGTGAGAGACTATGCTAGTGTTTTACTCCTCTGTAATGATCATCACTGTTGTAAACTGGATTTGTTCTTACGGCATCCTTGCAAAGACTTTTTGATAAATCAGTCACCCGTGTTTGCATCTCCTGAACTTGTCTCCCTTATATTCCATCTGCAACAGAAATATTCCTCTTTCTGTTAAAATGAAAACCAGTTTTTCTCTGTGGGGAATATCCAGGAATATCCCACTTGCTTGTTTGTTACAGGACTTGTTACATGGATTCTCAAAATAAATATTAGATAAGAAACTACTGTTGAAATCTAGAAAATGTCTTTATTTTCTAGTAAGATACTGTCTTATTGTGCTCACTCAGAAAGATCAATATTATTTATGCTTTGTAAGGAACAAGTTCTTTAAACCCATATTTTACATAGAGATTTTCCCAGGACAAGTGATATGGTGACTTTTTTTCAGGTGACATCAGAAAAGGCATTTGATTGTGTTGGACGTTTGTTATCTTTATGGCTGGGTTAACAGAGTCTGGACCAACATCTTCCACCTGAGTATCAATATGAACAGCCAAGATTATAATCAGCAGTTTTGCATCTGAAGCCTTTTTTATTTGAATTGTGACACTATGAAACTTCATCCCATGTGCTCACTGCCCCCCACCCTGAAAAAGGAGGAAGGAACTGGAAAGCTCTGGGCAATCATCTGAAGTTGTGATGTAAAGTCTATTTAACACCCTGAAGAAAGCATGTGTATTCCTTGCATGGTACACATTTGCTGCCCAGCCAGTCTTGAAGCTCCAGCTGTCAGTTGTTTCCTGTGTGCTTCTGCCTTAGATGTTTCAATTTCTTTCCTTGGATACAGATGCTACAATAATCCATGCTTCTGGTATTTTGTTTTCAGACATCTGCAGTGCAATACATCTGGGATTATTTCATAGTGTCCTTCAAAGTTGAAAGCAAGTTAAAAAACAAAAAAAAAAAAAAAGAAAAAGCAGCTGTCATTTGTAGTAGGACACTTCAACTTGAGCTGATTATGCTCTGTGGACTGCATATGACCATCTGAAGGTTTCTAGCAGGTTTATGAGGCACAGCTTGAGCTACATGTCCATCAGGGCTTTGGAGAGCAAGCACGCATGCTTTAGATGGTTCTTCAGGTGATTATTTCTGCTGGAGGCTTGTACATGAGTTAAAAGAACTTCAGAAAATCTTTGCCCTAGACCATCTTTGTACAAAAAAGAAATCATTATTTTCTACCCTCAAAATCTGGCCAGGAAATTCAGGACCTAATAGTTTCCAGCGTTCATTGTTGCTAAACTTGTTTCTTGTGTGTAGTGAAAGTTTCTGGATTTTTTTTTTTTATTGCATGGTCATTCTACTCTTTTTCTCTTTGCTAGTAAAATATTTTAAAAATTGTATTTATTTTAGATTTGAATGCACTGACATAACTGATCCTTTGTTCTGTTTATATGTTTATGGGAAGAAACATAAGCTGCTGTTGTTTGAAATATTCTAGTGATATCTAATGATGAGGAACAGCTGGGCTGGGTGGGCTGCATGGAAAATGCCTGGAAATGTGCGGTTTAAGGAAGACAATTGTCCTGGGGTGACAGGACATTTTCATACTTTGTATCCCAATCGTTTTTTTTCTTTGTTCCCATGTTCTTAGTTCGTTTTGTCTGTAGCCTTGTCCCTCCCCCCAGCTGCGGGCTTTTGGCTTGCTTTTGCTGCTTAGCTTAGGCTTGCTTTGCTCGCTTTGCTCTCTTGCTCTTTTTCCTTGCTTTTGCTTGCTTTTTTTTTCTATTTTTCTGCTTTTGTTTTTCCCCTTCTTTCCTTCCTCCCCTCCTCTGAAGACATCGGACCGGCTTCGGGCCCTGATTCGGGAACGTCACGGGAACCCCCCGGAGTCTGCACCTGAGAGAAGCTTTGGCACCCTTCCCAACAGAGACTGCTCACCCCCTCTCGGATTGGTGAAAACATTTGTTGTCATCTTGGACTGTTTTTTTTCTTGTGTTGGGAAGTGTTTCTTTGTTGTTTCTTAATAAATAAGTTTTTTCCACTTTTTCCCTTCTGAGGCAATTCCTCCCGAACCCGGTGGTGGGGGAGGGGCGGAGTAGTGGAGGATTGTTTTTCCTTTAAGGGGCTCCTTTGGAGATTTTCCCCTAATTTGTCCTAAACTAGGACAACAATTTTTTGTAGAAAACTAGTATAGCTTTCTCATTAGACCTAGATAACAGTGAAATCCTAAGGCACATTTTATATATTTTTTTTGCCTCTGGCAATACCATGGATCTGTCTTTTCAAAGTGTTTGTCTGCTGCTACACACCTAGATTTTGAGTTTCCACAAGCAGCTTCTATTTAACCAGCATGAGAATTCAGATTTAATTTTTTAAAAACTAATAACACTAGTGTTAAAAAGTAGTCTGCATGATAATGATCTGTAAAACTGCTTATAATTTCTAAATTAACAATGATAATGAAGTCAGGCTGGAATGTAGAGAAAATTATGTGAAACAGAACACTGTTATAGAACCTATCTTTCTGGAAATCCATGTGGTACGCAGACTCAGCTTGGAAGGCATAAACTAACAAATGCAATATCCAGACCAAAAAAAAAAAAGCTTCCTCAGCAGCAAGACTTGCATCAAAATAAAGCATATCTGTTCCTGGGTATTAAAAGTCTGCTGGGCAAAATGTTTGCTAAGAAATCCATATCTAAACTTGTCTCTGAACTCAGGTTTTCTGACTCCTGAAGTCACAGTATGAATACAAAAGAGCAGATTCATCTTCTCATATCTCTTTGAAGTTATTTTTATCTTTCCAACTATTCTTCATCTCTTGGTGGTTCACCCCAGGCATGTTGGACTGGAATTATGAGAGATACTGTTCACTGCACAGAAATGCACCAGTCCTTGTATTTGAACACAGCACAGCAGAGTGGATTTACACCGGGTCAGAATCTGACCATGCACCTCCCTGCAGTCCTCCTCTTGGTTTATTGTACATGCATCCATTTTCTTTGTAATACCTGTGCATCTTTTTTTCCCTATAATTTGGTTCTCACCTCCACCCCTCCTTCATTGCAGGGGTTAGCTGCAGTCAGTAAGGATGAGCGGGGCCCAGGGACCAAAGAGAACGGCGGGGGGATGCAAGGAACAGAGCGGTTAGCTGGAGGCGTTGGGAGAGAGGAGAGGGGGAAGCCTGAAGCCCCGCACAACACTGGGAGCACGGGCTGCTTTTGCATCCATCCCTCTGCAGTAGCTGGGGACTGCCAGCTCTGAGATGGCTCAACTTGCAGAGCTGCCCGGGGCGCGAAGACCGGCCTGCCCCTGCTCTCAGGAGAACGAGCTGCCCCTGCTGCTGTTCAGTGTCTCCGGACACTCTTCCGAACTTTGCTCGGGGCTGACGGATTTCAAAGTAATTCCACTCTGCGTGAAAGTTCTTTAAAACACTTCCTAAGCCCGGCTGGTTGCAGCTGTGCCCACGTCAGGGA
>VXAX01003481.1:2128310-2247447 GCA_013399835.1 Leptocoma aspasia | reverse complement strand
GGCCGGTGGGTATGGCGGGGGTGCGGGTGCGTGTGCCTGAGGTGTCTGCGGCCCCTCGGTAGCGGTCCCCCGCGATAAACCCCGGCAACATCCATTTCCCCTCAACCATTCCTTCCTCCCTTCCCGCTCCCAGCTTTGTGTACGTGTCTGTGCCGGCTGTGTAAACCCGGGGCTCAGTTAAGATTTCCTTGGCTTGCTTGCTTACACAAAAGAGAGGTACGTGCGGTGCCGGTGCTGCAGTGTGTTGGGTAGGGTTGCTGTGCGTGGAAAGGCGCCCGTGAGAGATGCGATACAAAAAGCTTCGGTGGGCTTTGTATGTTTCACGGTGCATGTGGACGGCGATCCGCTAATTTGTCTGCTTGGGGTGGATTTTCGTGTGTGCTTTGTTGTTTATTTGCTCTTGGTTGCATATAGGTGACATGTGGAATGCTCTGAATGCAGTCTGACTGTGCATCGTGTTGTTATTGTTGGTACACTGCCGTTACCTTGTAATGTTGTTTTGTTGTTACATCGCGTTGATTGACTATCTTGAAATTTCAATGAGGAAAGAGACAAGATTTCATTTCAAAAGCTGCTACTACAAAAAAGGGCTCTTGTCAAAGTTAAAAGAAGTAGAAATCAATTCCCTTTACATAATAGGAAGTTTAGCATTCAGTGCACATGGACTCTGAATTCAGTGTATGTGAGCAACACAGGGAGCATTCTCAGCTTTTTGTAGATTTTTCGGTTTTTTGTGAAAGAATTTAGCTGTCCAAGAGGGGGTAGGGGATAACTACATATCCATCAAGTTGGGTTTTTTTTCTTCCTGAAGGTTAAGAGGTATTAAAATATTTATAACCTATGACTGCATATGAAAATGTAGGTGCAATTAAATAAATTATGTTCTTTCTGAAACCATTTTCTGTGTGAAAAATGAATCAAATCTAGCTTAATGAGTAAGCTATCTTTTTGTTTGCTTGAGTGATTAGTAAAATGTTAGGTAACTGCAAGCAAATATGTAGCTTTTTCATGGAAATAAACACATTCTGCCATGGAATTTATGGCTGGCATATCTTTCTTCCCCAGGCCCGGACTGGAATGAAACAGCAAGCGGTATAGAGGAAGTACTGGCAGATGAAGAGAGTACATTTCAACAGAGTAACAGCAGTAACAGTAAAAATAATAGCTACAGCAATGCAATCCAGAAAGAAATCACACTGCCTTCAAGACTAATTTATTACATCAACAGAGACTCTGAGACCCCTTACCATATCCTGGATACCAGGGCAAGGCACCAGCAGAAACATGACAAGGTAGGGTAAAAAGAGGCTCATCTGCAGAATTTTCAGAACAGTGACAGGAAACTGTGTTTGTTTTAATCTGTAGATATTCAAGACTTAATGGTGGTCCCTACCACAACTTTTAGGAATTAAAGGAGTACATGTAATTAAACAAGAATGTAATTTCCCTTGTGTTAACTTAAAAATAATTATTTTGAATTTCAGAATGGTTCAGAAACTGAACTGTAGATAAAACAAATGAGAGGTGAAGTTGACTTAACTAATCAGCATAGATTCTGGTGTCTTCACTTTTGGTACACCACCATCAACAAAATGTTTCTTCCAAAATAGCTCTAGACTGCAGAAGTATCTGCATAGGGACCTTCTATGGAATCCTAAACTTGCAACATGAGTAACTTAGCTTTGAGTGTGCTGTGTGCTACCTAATAAATGCAGCCAGCATTCATTTCCTGCCACTGTATGGCCAGTGGAGACCACTGTAAAGTGTTACCATTTTTTGTCAGACAGTACCTGCATTCTTCATTTTTAATGGCAAGATCTAATATTCCATTTTGTATGGATGCAGCTAGTAAGTTGTTTGGTTTTTTCCCCTGAAATTATGTGGAATTGACCAAACTTTGGTTTTGTGGATTAACTTTGTAAAGAAATAAACCTGTCTAAACTATCACTTAGTAGCCTTTCAATTTATTTAATCCTATTTTTATAAATATTTATTTTAAAAATTAATTTCTTCCTACAGGGTAAGAGGTAAAGTGAAGGTAAAGATGGTTTGAATATAAAGAGATTGGGAAAAGACAACAGAGCAATCAGTGTGTATGATATTACTGAAGGACTTAGCAATAATGGAGTTCCTACCTATTGAGTAGCATTTCTCTTGAAATTTTAGACAGTGAATCTAATGCATGTTATATGTCCTTATGTTGATATTGATTATGTGGCATTTCAGATGTGGAATTAATAAGGTACTGAATAATCTTTGAAAAAGAAGTTGAGGTACCTGTATAATTTTTATGTTTTGATAGGAAGAAAGGTTGCTTCCTAGCTTATTGAACATGGATACTGGTGTGTGCCTTTGGATGCATCTCAGTACACCAATATGTTATGGTTGGCACAGAAAAGCTTTTTGTTTGTTGGAAACTGGAGCTACTTAAGAGAACACTACATTCAGGACTAATACTCTTTCAAGTGAGACCACTCTTTTAAATACACTTAAACCACTAAGGTCTTGCTGTTCCCCTCTTGGGAAGAAGGGGATTTACAAGTGCTTGCAGACTTGCTTTTGGGAATAATGCTTCCTCCATGTTGCTGTATGTGAGTTTTTCTGAAATCCGTAGGGGACAATGTCCACCGATCTCTACGCTTACCCCGCACTGCCCACGAGAGCATTGCTGTTCCTTCCTATGCCCTACCTTGTACCTATGTGTTGGAGTAAAGCTCTGCAGAAATCAGTGCTGACAGAATTGGTATTGATTTCTGTGGGCATACTTGCTGCTGACTGTTGTGTAAAGTGGATCTTCTTTCTACTCACTGTGTCCCTTTTAAGCACAGGGAATGCTAATGCTGCAGTTTTTCCCACAGAAGGGTTCCCTAATCCTGGGCCTTCATGGACAGTGACATTATGTTGACTTCATTCTTCTGGCATGGAATTTCTATTGTTTTATATTTATTGTTTATATTTAATTGAAGGAAAGAGTTGATTATGTTCATTGTCTGGATGGATTTTTGTATGTCTTGCTTCCGGATCATCGTACCTGACACCTTCACTCCCAACTTGCATCTTGTGCATTTCCTTGCATGAAGTAATTCTTTGCCCTTTCATCTACTTTACAACAACTAAAATATTTGTTATTATATTATTTTCTTCTGTTTAACGTTTGCTATAATCTTCTCTGTAGAACAATAATTGGGACCCGGGGGAAGTCTGAAAGGTATAAAAGGAAAATAACACAAACAACCCCTAAGCAAAACAGTGAAATTGATTGTGAAAGAGACCCAGGGGTTGGTTTTGACTTAGGGGGAGGATTCTTTTCAATACTGGCTTTTATCCTTCCCAAAATTAAAAGAAATGCTATACGTAATAAATCCTGCTTGTGAGATTTTGATGTCTCTTACATTGGTAATAAAGGGAAGTAGCCAAAATACCTTTATAGTTAGGTAAAGAAAGACATCTGTATTTAGGATTTTTTATACCATGTGAAAAAAGTTGAGACAACCTTATATATGTGTAGAGTGGAAAACGTTGAGGAAAAAATGCTTTTGTTGTTCTTTACTGTTCTTGGGATGATACATTTTAACCTGTATTTTCTTGTCAACTTTAATATGCCATTTATAGGTATATGATGTGGAAACAGTCCCTAACTCTTGATAATATTCAGTAGACTCCTTTCTGTGGAACTTCTCTATAGTGGTTAGAATAATGTAATATGGCCAGTTTGTGGGATTAGGCCTGTATGTTTAAGAAATGCTGAGTCACTATAAGGAGAGGGTGAGACAAGAGGAAATGGTGTGCATGTGAGAAGAAAGGTTGGAGAAGTTGGAGAAATATAATTATGTAAAATTATTTAAAATATTTTTTAAAAATCATGTCCCAAAAGTAAGGGTCTGCAACGGTTATCATGAAATGTTGGTAGAAATTAAACACTGCAGAGAAAACAGTGTAGCACAGAATAAAAAAAATCATAAATAATAAGTTACTTTCTTAGCACTGATTCTCTCTCCCCTTTTGGTGAAATGTCCTCATATTGAGAAGGTGTTTGTGATCAAGACCCTCTCTTATTCCTTCTTCTTGGAAAAAATTTTTTATCACTTAAAAGAAAGAAATGTTCACTGTAGTTTTGACAAAGTGATCTATCTCCAAGGGGGCAGAGTTCTAGTATAAACTTTATTTTAGCTTTGTGCTCTTAAAAAGGCAGATTATAAATACTTGATGCTTAAAACTCTAAATTCTGTGTACCTGTTTCCTCAAAGTTGAATTAAGGCTAGCTGTTTTGAGTTCTTCTGAAGTTATTTTTAGTGCAAAATGCTCAAAAATGAGCATCTATTTATAAAAACACACTGAAGAAGCTCACAGGGATCCTTCAAATTGATGAAGATATCTGAGTCACCTGTGTTCTGTCTTTTTAAGCTTCTGCAGGTGGAGGTAGTGTTTTGAAGGAAGTGATAAGCACTTTATTGAACCAGATGGCTGCTTTGGTTCATTTCCACAGGCTACATACACAAGATTTTTAGGAGGTAGCAGGAGGACTGCATGGGGCACAACTTGTCACAAAAAGCTAGGAGCAAGTCCTTACAGTTGCCAGCAGAAGGAAAAATCCTGCAATGCAAGGTGTTTGGACATAATGGGATTGCTGGAGAAACACAGCCCAGGGAAACCTTAGCAAATTTTGAGTGGAAAATTGCTCAAACTGGATTCATGTGAAGGCAGACTGTATCTGCTGGACAGTTTCTGAATCGTAAGTTTTCATGAGCTGTAAAGAAGCCTTCTCTTCATGCATAATTATAAGCTGTTAATGTAATTTTGGGAAGGAGAGAGGTGTTAGGAAAACTGTTTTGCAGATCCTAAAGAGGAAAAAATAAGGAACAGTACTTTTGACTATGAAGATATTCCCCCTTCCCCCAAAAAGTTTGATTTATTTTGAGCTATTTTTCATGGGGTAGAACTCCAGGTGTTTCTGATCAGGTCAGCTGTTTGTCATTTACATAAAGAAAATACTCCTGCCAGGTGGATGCAATAATTTTGCTATGTTTAAAGGTTGAGATACAGTGCTGTCTCAGTCTCCTATGTAATTTTAGCATGCAGTATATGAAAATTGAGCAGGAAAGCATCCTTAAGATGAAGGAAAACAGGTTTTTTCCATTTAAAAGGAAGCGGTATTGAAGAAAAAGCAGGGGGTTTTTTTTGAAAAAGACCAAAGGTCACGATTGGTAAACTCTTAAGAGGTGGCATCATATGAATTCTTAGTAAAATCTAGAAAAAAATCCTATGCACTAGTTAGTCTTCCCTTTACTTGCCTGTTTTAGGTCATGCTTTCAGTTTTAATCCCCATGTAATGAAAACAGGTCAAAATTATTAATGAAGTCCATGTGACTTATATGTATGAGATTGCTGAAGAATCTTTGTAGTATTTCAGCTGGCTTTGCCTTTTTTTCTTTTTCCCTGATCTTTCTATGGTGCAGCTTCAGTTTGCACTACTTGTAAATGTAAGGTTGTGTGTACTTTGTATTTTTTTCTATTCTATATTGAATTTATATTAATGCAAAAGGCTTATCTTGACTTTCAGTATTTACGAACAGGAGGATTGAAATTGGCCTTCCTGTCTTTAGTTTCTGGGAGTAGGAGATTTTCCTTATACCAACTTCAACTAGATCTAGATCTTTGTTTCTTAGCTGAAGTATGGGTCATGTTATTTCTACAACTTTTTAAATTCTTTTTTTAAAAAATATATTTCTGGGCTCTCTCATGAGCTTCACACAATAACCTATAAAAGGTTTCATTTCCTAAGTGTTAGGTAGCACAACGCTTATACTTGTTATGCCTTGTTCCAAAATAGAAATAAATTAAGTTTATAGGTTTTCTAGCATTTGTGGGAAGCTGGGTACTGCAGGAAAGTGGCCCAAGATAGGGATGCACTACTTTGTAGAGTCTTACCAAAAAATCCTCAGGAGGGATGTGGCTTTGGAGGCCCATGTTACTGCAGAAGGGTATCTAAGTGTTGCCATGTTGGGAGAGAATGATGAGTTCTGGCCCCTGGGGTTTAGATGCACAACAGTAGGATTGCTTCCAGAAGCAGACCTGGGTCTTTTTTCACATGCTCATAACCTTTCTCTCAAAGAACAGTCTTCAAGGCTTGGGGTTCAACTGCATCAAAGTAACTCCTCTATTGTTAAAGTCCAGAGACAAATCATCTACAGGAGGTTTTCTGAAATGCTGTTTTAAACACCAGTTTTCACATGCTGCTGGGACCTTTATTTATTCTGTTTCAATATGAAATGCTTTATTTCCAGGGAGTAGTGGAAGGTTGTTTTGGTGGATGTGCCATGCAGTGGAATATTACAAAATCCTAGAAGGGGGAATGGTTTCTGTATGGGGTCTGAGGGTAGGCCAACAAGCTGAAAGCAAGATTATGAACTAGTATATAGTAAGTCATGTTGACTTGTGACAAAATTTAGGCTATTATTAGAATGAAGGTCTAGAGCAAAAAACTGTTTTGATGGTGTAAAATCAATCTAATTCTGACTAACATTTCTATTTCCATAATGACAGTGATGAAACCCCTTGCTCAGCTTCTAAACTGAGAGAGGTAGCTTTTGGCCCTTGTTTTAGTCAGCAGAACTGTATGAAAAAATAGATTTCTAAAAGCAATGAGCTTGTCCTTTGGAGATTGTATGAATATAGCAAAAGACTCATAGCTACCATTATTCAGTTAAATAATACTTTTGTTTAAAGGCTTGTGACAGAACTTAGTATTTTTGAAGGGATAACACATTATTGTATTGGGCATAGTTTTACTATGAAGAAAGTAAAACCAATATAGTAGTTTATTTGTGATGGTGATGATGATTGTAAATTTCCTGAAAGTCTGAAAAAAGTGAGTTATCGACAAATGATGTCCAAATGTGATAATGAAAACAATGAAAGCTTTCAAGTTGTGACATAGATCAGTAGAACTGAGATTCCTGTTGCAGCCATTTTTATATTGAAACATACTGTAACCTAATGACTGATTTGAAAGAAACTGGAATTCTTTATACATATAGATTTTTAGCTTGGAAAAAACCCTGAGAGCTAGTACTTTGCATAAGCAGCTATAGCACTCTTAGAATGTCTCTAGTATGAAGAATCTCTTATTACAATCACCACACCAGTAATTTGAGCTTCCAGAACAGGGGAAAAAAAGAATTCTTTTTTTTTTTTTTTCCCTAAAATTTGGGTATGAGGACAGAAAGGTCTGAGTCTTTCAAATTCTTTCTTCAACCCACATCTCTATACATCATCAGTAGGTCTTTGCTGAAGGAAAAACTTTATATAATTTTTGAGCTTTGCCATTGGAGTAGGCTATAGGTGTCAAAGCAGGAACCTCTGCAGAGGTTTTTCGATTATAAGCAAACACAGACAAAGGAACTTGTCTCTTTATGTAAATAAAGTATACTTATGCAGGTGTGAGCATTTGTGTGTGCCCAAGCCGTACAAGAAGATGATGTTTAATATTTTCCTGCAAGAAAATACATATTCTTCAAAATATGTGCTGATCTATATTATGTTCTTGTTTGAATTTATATTTCTATGCCAATGAGAAGAACACTGTATTTCAGATTATACTTCAGGTATTTGTATTACACAGTAGCTGATTGGAGAATACAGTGAAATTATAAGGTGGATAACAGAATTGCAGATACTTTTCTGAAATATTTCCTCCCATCATTGTGGTACATGGTGGTTGTAATGCTTAAAACACCTGGTGATAATTCATTTCTATGCTACCTTATTGCAGGAAAAGAATGTTTCAGGATTAGATATTTAGTCTCATTACCTTCAGCTGGTTTATGGCTTTTTGTGGGTGGTTATCTGTTGTTAAATTGGCTTAAGAGAATCTATATTGGCTGTAGCAGCAGTATATTGCATTCACCTGAATTCAAAACAGTGCTTTTGCTAAACTGCAGGGATTTAAAATCTTTTTGTAACCGATGGTTTCAGCTGAGTTTTGTGGAGAACATGCCCTCCTGCAGGTCATCAAATTTGCAGCAATTCCTTTTGTGTACAGGCTGCATCTGTTAGTGAGTCACACTAATAGATAGCAAGTAGTGTTTTTATACACAGAAGTAGTTGTTTTCAGAAGCAGCAATGTTGCTATATGTAATCCTACAAGAGGGAGGAGTTTTGTGATATTACAAACCAAGAATAAAAATTACTTTTACTAATTTAAAATTGCAGAAAGATAAAGAATACATGGTTCATGGCTTAGAAGCTTGAAGGGTGATACACAGGTATCATTGAATGGGCTTGATTGGACAATTGAAAAGCTATAGCAGATCAGACTAATCATCCATCTAGCTGTCACTAAAATCAGTAGCTGATGCCTAGGGAGAGATTCCTCATGTTTCAGAATGATCTTAATGGAATAGTTCATGCTCTTGTAAATTTTGCAGATAGTTAACACGGAAATCTTGCTTGTGGCATATATATGAAGACACATCCTTTTAGGTAAATGTTACGTTGTAGAGGAAATTCAAAGCAGTAACTTGTGTAACTCTTAAGTGGAATCTTTTTGGCATAAAACTAATTGCAGCCCTTTTCCTGTAACAAATTTTCATGCTTAAAAAAAATTTTAATTAATACATGTGCGTTTTGAAAACATAATAAGGTTTTTGTCATGAACAGGTGCTCCGAAAGCTCCTTGTGATACTTGTTCCTTGATTTCACTTTTAAAAAAAATGGATTTGGGGCTGAAAAGCCTCTCCTACTAGGCATGTATTTAACCTGACATTCCTTTTTTTTCCCCTTAATGTATATGCTAGCAGAGTCTCTCTGATCATGGCACCTGTTTATGTTTATACTTAAACTGTTTTGCTCTGCTGATTCAGAGCAGCTGTAAACTCAGATCTGCCAGGCCAATGTTAGCCAATTGGTGAACTGGTGAGACAACAGTATACATTTACCAAAAAATAGAACAGAGAGAAAGCTTAGTTCTGGTTTGCTTCTGTATGATTTTGGATATCAGCTAGGAATATTATTTTTTTAATTCTCATTTAGAGTCATTGTATTTTTTAATAAACAAAACCAGACTTTAGCTAAGATTGTTTAATGGCTTTAAAGGTATTTAATATATTTGTACATGACTTTTATTTTTAAAAAAAGAAGCTTGACAACAAAGCTCTGTGACCCTTTTGAAAGGGAAATGATAATTCTGGCAGCAAAGAATGATAAAATAATACAGGAAATGTCACAGCTGATTTTAGTTACAATAGCAACTTTAAAAAATTATATTGAAGAATTTTCTGAAAGATGATGAATATCTTTGCTGAAAAAGAAGATTAAAATTGGCGCTGCTTTGTGTAGTGCAAGAATGGAAGAGAAACATAAAGAGCTTATCCTTTGTGGAGAAATTTCCAAAGGAGAACAGAACTGTGGGCCATAAAAGCTAACCTTCATACTATTTAAGTTATGCTGTAAACTAGCTAGAACTCAATATACTTTCTGTGACATACCTGAAGAAAATTATGATGTTTAATAAAAAATAGGGGTTTTTTTTGTCTTTTGACTAACTGACTTAGTCAAAATATTCCAGCTTTGTGTAATTATTAATACTGTATCAAATTGGTGTATAAGTAAGCATGATTTTATTAGAATGTTATCAGGAAAGATACTATGAAATTCAGATCTAATCTCTTCAACGCTGCTGGAACAGCTCTTCACAAAAAGAAATTATTGGATCATCTCCTTATTTTTCTAGAAAACAGATAAGCATGTTTTAAATGTCTTTGGCTGCAATTATTACTGTTTAGAGAAAAATAAAGAATACAATTTATCTGACTGATATCCTGAAGTTAAATTTAACTCCCTATGCAGGACAAGCTAATGTTGATTTGTTGTATGTTGACCAGCATCAGTATTCTTTATACTGGTTTAGCTACAGTGCCAAGTACAAAGCCATTAATTGTGGAGGGATTATTTTGAAGGAGTTTTTCATAATGTGTAATATGAGCCTTGCCATGATTTTCGTATTTGAAAGTGTGTATTACAAATGCTTTAATTATTTCAGCCTTTTAAAGGGAATGATTGCAATAACTAAATTAAAAGAACAGTATACTACATTACTTATGCTTTTGTTACATAGCCATCTGGTTATGACAAAATATACACATTTGTGTGAAACTTTTTTCTCTTTATTTTCCTTTTCTTTTTGTGAGGGAAAAGTGTATATTTGAAAGCATGCTTTTCAGGTACCATTTGCTTTCCTCTAAAAAGGAAAATCCTTTTGAATCAGAATTTGGTCCAAGGGCAAAAGTTTTCATATGCCCATGAAATTCATGAAAATAAGCATGTTTTCCATAACTTTGTTTTTCACAGTCACATCTGTTGTATATAAAACCCAGTGAATATTTTGACAACTGTGTGTTTCTGTTTACAGGCTGTACATCTGGCCCAGGCAAGTTTCCAGATTGAGGCCTTTGGCTCTAAATTCATCCTTGACCTCACATTGAATAAGTAAGTGCATGATTTGAGGTCTCTTTCACTCCTGCTGTTATCATCTTATGGTACAAGGTCAGGGCATGTAATATTTCAAGATCTGTTGAAAAAAGATGCTGTTATCCAAGTTTATTAATACAAAACAACGTTTAACATTTTTTATGTAAGGTATCAGTAACGCTTGCTGACACCCATAAAGTAGATGCCCTTAAAATTTTGTTGTTCATGGTAAAATAAATTATGATAGATGGAGAAATTACAGTACTGGTAGTGTTTGCAAAGTGTAGATTTTCTTGTGCTTTTTTTAAACTAATTGCTGAATTATCATGAGATGTTTTAGTTGCTCAAGTCATTGTGTAGGAATACTGTAAATACTTGCATGAATGGCTCATCTCTAATGATCTGGAAATCATGCTATTGTCACTACAGTCATGAAGTTCCTAATGAGATGGGAATCTTAATGGTGTGGCTGCACTGAAAGGTGCAGCTGGAGTCTGTTTGCCTGTAAGACAGATAATTTTGCATAATTGTTTGATCTAGAAGAACTGACTTGTAATAAAGGGCAGTGGTGGTTTAGTTGTGTATATCCCACGTACTTTTATATCACTGCTGAAGGTGTGGAACTATGATTTTCTGAAAATTGTAAATTGTAATGACCTTTTTTTTTGCCGCTGAAGTTTAAGAATAAGGTAGAAGTACAAAATTCATACTAAATACTGGACAGGTACAACGTAATGCTCAAAAGTGCATTTGCCCCTTCTATGGCCCTTGAGACTAAGCATGCTTAGAAAAGGAGAAATAAATTTACAGAAGCAATTGCATACTGATTTTAAAAAGCATTCCTCTGGTCTTGAAGTTCGTATCAGGTCTTTTTTTGGTCTTAAACTGTCATATAAGGGAAGTTTTGTTGGGGATAAAGACACAAACTTATTAAATCTAATAACTTTTAAAAGCAGCAAGTTACTGCTTTATAAAATTTGCAGAACTTATATTTGCATATTTTGCTTCTTGGCTGCTAACTATCAGATGTTTTGCTGTAAAGGTGAACTGGAAACATTTTCCTTCATCCATGCATAATTTTGAACTTAGGTTGCTCTTGCATCTTCATCTTTCAAAATGTTATGTGAAGTCTTGAGTGTCTGGCAAAAGATGAATTCGTGTGAAGGGTGGGAATGTCACACAGAATTGAAGGACAAAGAAAGCTTGAAGATAACTGGATGTTCTCTAGGCTCTGGAAAAATTATAGTGTATTCAAGACTGTGTTGTTTTATGAGGGTTGGACGTGTGCATAGTAATTCTAGTAGATAATAATGACATATTTGTGAAGGGAACCAATATTTAATGCCCTCTAAGCTACAGGGAATTCCTCCTCTTGGTCTGCTTTCCACTGCTCCTGTCCACACATCCAGCGAGTAGTGAGAGTGCAGGGATTCCCAAGATGTCACTGTATGTAGGGTATGGCTGGTCACACTGACAGTGACAAAGGAAAAACATTGCCTTTACTGGCACCACGTAAACATGCTGACAGCACTTAGGTGAACAAGAAGAAAACAGGCTCATAAAGTTCTTCCACAGCTGATGAGAATTGAAAGTTTGCTGTGAAAGGTACCCAGCCCTCTCCCGATTCACGGGCAGGCCAGCATTCACTGACACAAATGTTAACACAGGCTTTATATTCATTCAATATTGATGCCTAGGCTTGAGGTCTCTTATGTGGTCACTGTCTTAGGCTTTAGTCTTTCCAGATACAGATCTCCCTTTGGTTGTTGACTGACTCTCAAGTTTGCTTGCAGATCACACCTATGCAGAATAGAGAGCAAGGTCACAAAGAGAGTATTACAAGTAGGACTTAACGGAGGACAGACAGCAGTGACCAGGTGCAGGGCTGTGCCAAACAAGCTGACTGTCTTGCAGCTTACACCAGTGACTCCTTTTTAGGCCACCTCTTCTCCATTTTCTGACACGTTGTGTCCTGATTCACCTTTTCTACCCTTGGCACATTCCCTGAATGTTCCATAAAAATGATTGCACATATCCACAAGTCTGGGCAGACATCCTGAGATAAGTTTGTTCCTTCCCAGGAGACAAATTATGTTGTTTACCACTTCTTATCTGTTCTAAAGTTCTGGCTGAACCTCTTCAAGTCCATGCCTGAGTGGCTTCTTCCATGGCCTGTTGGTCAGTGGCCTAACAGAGACAATAATGAAGACCAGAACTCTTATATCCTGTTCATTAGGGTTTGGATTTTGTTGCATTTCGTGTCTGAGTCTCATAGTGAATGGCTATTATCCAAGTAAAATCACAAGCCCATTGACATTCCCCATATCCTGGCAATGTTAGCCCTTGCCTAGTCCTGCTGTTTGTCCTTGCTTATTTTTAACAACAAACAGTTCATAAGGAAATGTACGAGTTTTTTCCAATTGTGGCTGCTTTCTCAGCAATCAAGAAATGCAGTGCCTATCACTTCAAAAAGAGAGAGAGGGAACGAACTTGCTGTGCACCTTAGCTGAAGAAGTTCTGCTCTTGTGATATGAGGAATGTTCTTACTGCTTATATATAAGGCACAGGGTACTCAGATGCCCTTCTGATATCCCTACTGCTTGCCTCTTTATACATTAGGTTTTCTCCTAGCTTTCTTAGGGGTTTTTGAGTCGTGAACGTTTGACTCTTTGTCTGGTTCTGCTCCAGAAAATTACTTCAAAAACCTGTCCTAGTTTTTGGCTAGACATAATACTCTAAAACTGTAAGTCATAAAACTTGTAACATAAATTGTAAATACCCATAGACAATGATTTGCAAAAGACCCATTCTTGTGTTTCAGTTATGTTTATGTGTTCAGCAAAAAGCAGCATTTTGCTATGATGTTGGGTTTTAGTTGGCATACTGGTACTGCTAATGTCTAGTCAGAAGCAAAGGCAGAACAATTGGGAATATGATGAATATATATTTGTATCAGTTGTTCTAAGATGAGTTAATGCTACTGACTCTGTACGTGTTCTGTGCATTTTGGTTTTGTTCCTGTGGTTTTTTGAATGTTCTACAAGTAATTAAAGCTAAAATCGAGGATAGTTGTTACATAAAACTGGAGATTTTAGTCAGATCAGAGATTCTAGATTTTAGTTTTCTTTACCACTGTTGGAAACTATGTGATTACCTACCTTCTATGTTGCAGGTGCTCTTTTTTAACAGCAAATATTGTAACTTGACAATTAAATGAAGAAAATTGGATATTCAATTTCATTAATAACTGTTGAGATTTTGTAAGAAGAGGTAGCAGTCTGAAAGTTTATGGAGCATGTTACTAGAAAATTTTACTTTGTTTTCCATCTTGCCATGATGCAATGGCGCAAAGAGCTTGAAAGAAATGCAAGCCCTTCAAGCCCTTGAATCCAGTGTGCAGAGACAATTAATATGTAAGATTTGTATGGAGCTTGAATGGGTAACCAACTTTGCAGTTTCGCACAGTCTAAACCAGATGAAATATAGTTTATTATCCTCAGGGTGATTTTTGGTAGTTTTTTCTAACAAGAAGATTCAGGGAAAAAGAAGTCAGTTTTGAACTCCTTAGCAAGGTGGGTTACCTCAGAAATTTAGACATCTTGCCCCTTTCTACACTCAAGTGTTTGACCAGTTGCAGGCTCTCAATGTGGTGCCAGTTATGACGATGAATAATAATTGCAGATATGTTGATTGTGGAAATAACTTGATGCAAAAAGTAATAATTTTGTAATCTGTAATGGATTAAATAATGTTTTTTAGTTAATACTCTTAGTACAAAAATGGAAGATTGTAGTGCGGTAGTGGGGTAACAATCCCATTTGAAAAGTTAGATTTACAATTCAGCTAAGATTGTCTGCCCAAACTCAATAAATTTCCTGTGCAATGAGTAACATGTAGCATTGTCATAAAACAGAATTTATATAAAAAGCCTTTAGAAGTGTTCACTTATTTCAGTAAGTTCACTTTTACATTCAAATGGCAGTGTTGTAACATTGTATTTGGGTAATCAGTGATCCTACTATATCTGACCAGGTTCTTGTTTTATATTGATGCATTATTTACACAAACAAATGTTTGCAAGGTTTGCTAGAAAATTAGTTTTTAATGATCTCATTTCCAGCAATGTGTAGAAGCCTTTTAACTTGCTGTTCTGCTGAAAGAGAAGAGTTTTTACAGCTAACTCTTAATGTTCTGCTTAAAAGTAGCAGGCTTTATGTTCTGGTGTAGTACTAAAACACATTAAAGAGCAGTACTACCAAAAGCAGTGAATTTAAAATGTCTCCTTGCTGCTTTTTTAGTGTGGAGGGAAGTCGGCTGTATTTTCTGGCAGTTTGCAGCCATCGTCTAGTTCCAGCTTCTAAATAAAGAGGTCTCCACCAGCATAGGGGGCTGAGGCTGTACTGGAACCTTCACCCACTGGGACTGTGGTGGCTGAGACACATCCAAGAATAGGGAATTAGTTAACTGATATGGACTTAAACTGAAGGTAAAACCCAAAGACAAAAGTTTCTCTCCCTTCCTATTGATAATTTGCCTCAAAATTTAGGTCTTCTGGGGAAGAAGAGAAAAAAAATCACCAAAATCAGTCTATATTTTTTAGCTTTTCCTTCTTTTCTCTGTAGAAGTCGATCTTTCCAGGAAACTCTGTTTCCAGGAAAATGGATTTCTTTTCAGTGAAAAAGAGTGGATTTCTTTTCATAGAAAAAATATTTGGCATCTTTGACATGAACTGAAAAAACCCGACCCCACTGCATTTGACCATAACATGACTTAACAATTTGAGACATTAAAATGTGATGACTATGGTGGAAAGTTAGTTTATTTTGTGAAGTGCAGCCAGCATAACAGCAAATTTTATCTAATAGTTTAAACTTTATAATTGGTGTTTATTCTTTGTGTTGTATCTTTCTGTAGGACTGAATTAACTTGAGAATGGTCCCAGAGGAGGTCACAAAGTTAGCCTAATTTAAAAAACAGTAGGACAGTAACTTAATTATTTGCGAAACTACTGGATTCTTGGGGTTTTTTCATAATTCTTTTTTAATGAAAATGGGAAAGCTAGTCACAGTTTTTCAGAAGGAAACTGAGTATTTATGGCATTTTCTTAAATAAACACTTAAACATTTAAGGGTATTAAACGGATCCTGTAAGATACGTAAGCTAAATTAAATGCAGTAATAATACTGTGAAAAGTTAAACTCTAGCTGGCTTTGAAAAATTTGTTACACATGAAAGGCAAGGAAGTCAGTGTTAGGATTTTACAGCAATGTGTGTGCCCTCCTGTAAATGTAGTCTTGAATTTCTTAGCTGTAGATAACAGAGCTTTACTCCCAGAGCTGGAGGCAACTTATTAAAAATTATCATTGTCTCAGTGGTCGTTTCATGTGCAAAGTTGTAGAGGCAGATGTGAAAACTTCTCACCACTCTCAGAGTAAAGAGGTCCCAGTTTAAAGCCATTCCCCCTTGTCTTATTTCCACATGTCCTTGTGTAAAGTACCACTTGTCAAACCACTTGCTTGGGGAGCGAAAACTGCAAACTATCAATCTGCGCACTTCTGATCTCAGATTTAATTAAATGTGGATCTCTCATCCATCTGAACAGTTTTTTGAATCTCTCAGCTGAGATGCAACCATTGGTTTGATGGATTGTTAGGTCAACAAGCCTGGGGAAAACAAATACACATCTGTAGCGGTATGACAATGCTGTAAAATTCCATGTGGCAGGATGAGGGTATTGCCTTCTCCCTGGTATCAAATGCAGGAGGAAGTTTGAAAGAAGGTGCTTCTCACAGAAATAATTAGAAGGTAAATTTTGTTACAGGATGCTGTACATATTAAGTTGTTTACAGGGACTAAAGAATTGGAAAAACTTACAGAAAAGAAATATACTGAGAGCCATCGTAAACAATTATATAAACTCTGGTTTATGAAATCCTGGCATCAACAGCCCACTGCCTGCTGAGAAACTCTCTGAAAGATTGCTACATGTGTAGCAATGTTTGCTGTCAGACAACAGGCTGAGCAGCTGTCTGACTCAATGCATCCTTCCTTAGGTTATGTTCTTATTCCCACATGTAACCACCGTACCCTGGCAATGGTGAAGAGCTGTTGTCTTTCCACTTCAGTAGGTGTTTCAGTTGGTTTCTGATATGGTCCAGGTTTGTCAACAGTTAGATCTTCATGTTGAAGTGAATTCCTGGCATCTCAGATTGCTTTGTAGGCAGGCTCCAAATCTTTGCATTTGGAGCTAATATGAAGCCTGTGTATGCCTGGCATATGATTAAGTTCACCAAACAAGCCCCTAAGAGCCTCTATAACCAAACTTAGCTTGGTTCAGTGACAGAACTAAAGTTGCACAGTATAGTTCAACATGGAAGCATGGATTAAGGGAACCAAAATAAATTTTGAATTTGCTGGAATGTACCTCTGATTCTGCTATAGTTGTTAATCTAATTTGAAGGTGCTTAAGTCAGCTCTCTGTAAGTATAACTAAGCTTATTCTATTCTTTTTTGGTATTAGAAATAAAATAATACTGGGAAAAAAACCCACATCTGGTTGGATTTTTGTTTCATGGAAAGAGTTGTTTTAAATAGGAGTGTTACCATTAGACACAAAGTATCAGAACATGTGGCACATTCAGTGAAGTGCTTCAGAGGAGAAGAAACAAGTTTCTCTTGTGTCTAAAAAACCTTCCTTTAAATGAAAGAAGCTTTAGCAAATATGGTTACCATTGGATGAGACCATTCTGGTAAAGAGGTGGCAGCCCTCGATCTTACACTACAGGTTAACACAATTCTTACTGATAAGTTTTCCAAGCTGGTGGGGAAAGAAAAGGGATCAATTGAAAGGCAGTATTGAGTAAATTTGAACAGTTGTTTAATGAAATTTTTGTTTTGTCAATTGTTCTTCTACGAAACGTCTGTCATAACAAGTTGCACCGAAGTGTTTTCTAGGGCATGTTCTGTAATATTGTCTAGCTGTTTGTGTCTTCATATCCTTGTGCATAGCACTTTTTAAACTGATATCATCTTCAGCATGATGGTAAACAAAAATATGGTGGAAACTGACCAACATACTGTTAATATTCAGAACTCTTCAAACTGTTGCCTTCAAAATGCTTGCTGAAATAGCCAATAAAATACAGCATGTTCCATTATCAGAGGGAGAGCTTCAGGACATAGCTAGAGAAAGGATCATGAATTTGTTTCCTGAACTCCCTTGAACTAACTAAGAGTTTCTTGCACTGAGAGAGGCAGACTGATCCAGAAAAAAATAGGCAGCTTTTTCTGCATCATTCTATATGAATATTCCAAACCATTCTATTGCATGCTTTCCTGTCAGTCTTTATTCCCCATTTGAAGATCACCTAGGTAATTTCAGTTTGTAAATTTGTGGTTAAGTCATCCTTTTTTCTACCTCAAAGACAAACTAAGGAAAACCAAGCAACAATAGCAAGACCATGTAAGGAGTGATTTTTAAATAAGTGTACTGTTTACTGTTACAGAATCATTTTGCTATTAATAGCAGAAGTGAGTGAGGACTTCCTTTGATTCCATAGTTATAAAAAAATTAACCTATACATTTGCATCATCAGTTGTTTCTGCTAATTACTTGTAAACACAATTGCTTGATCCACAATATCATGTTCTGATTTTTTAAGCTCCTTCAATATAATATAAGAAAAAGTAGTAAAGCCTTGTTCTGTTTTAAAAAAATAATTAATATTAGCAGTATATTTATTCCTTGGAGACACTTATCAGAGCAGCTTCAAAGACAACAGCCAAGTAAAGACTAATGTGAATGCATGCTAGAAATTTAATAAATTCCCCTAAAAACAGTGAGTTCAACAAAGCTTGTAAATATAATTGAAACTGTTAATATAAGCAAAGCTGTAGATGGGCATTGCATTAGATGACAGTGCCTTGATTGTCTTAAAAAATACTGCAGCAAGGTCTCATTGTTTTCCCCATCTTTATGTGCTACTAAACTATATCTGTCAAATGGACAAAAACATCTGATGGGTGTTCTGTTAAATAATTCAACTAGGTTGCTCAGACACTGGTACTGAGCTTGAAGCATTTCAGAGTAGTTAATAAATTATTGCCTGGTAATAGGTTTGTATAAAGATAATTTAAGAAGTATGCAAGAAAGGTAATTCTTGCTGTACTCTGATTTTCTGCAGTCTCTCTACTAGGTTGCTGGAAGCTAATTTGCTTACTTGTATGTGGTATCTTTTAGTAATTTCCTAGCCTTTTCCTACCAAAAATCAATTCTCTTCATCAGGATTGTTAGATGCCAGCTGAGGTAAGCCACTTTTCACTCTGCAGCTCTCCTGCTAATGAAAACATCAGCAGTGAAGTACATGCCAGGGAAGTGGATGTGAATTCTTCAGAAAGCATCTGCTGCTTGTTTTAACAGCTGGTCTATGCCTTCAAAGGCAGCAGCTACAGGGAATGGCATATCCCTTTGCTGCTTATTTTGCGTTTCTCAGTGTAACTCAGATAGAAGAGCCAGGGAGCAAGACAGCTCAATAAGAACAATTATCTAAGATAAACAAGGCAGGGTGGAAGGAACTGTAGAAAAGGACACAGCAGACAAATTATTTTGTCGTGAGTTCATTCAACATGTTGCAACTTTATGCATTCATTGTAAAGAATCATACTAATGTGTCACTACCTAAACATACTTTTGTCTGATGCAATCGTGACTGACACTCATTTCAGTTTAACCTTGCACTATTTCTGGTGCTTGTCATATTGAAAATCAAATTTGCTATGCTGGATGCATTTCTGTCCTAAGCAAAATGTGAATGGCTCAAAATAGACCAAAGGTGGCAAAACACAGTCCAGAGTAGATGAGATACAAATGTATTTCATAAAACTCAGGTCTGCCTTTCAGAGGTAAATTTAGGCATTCTGTAAGTGATAATGAAGGAAGAAGAGTTATTTTGTGCTGTGGAGGCCCTCACCTTATGCATGAGTTCTATGCCTCATTCCTCAGGCAATTGCTCTTCTACATGAGCTCTTAACCAGTGTATTTTAGGCCTTTCTTTTTGATATCACTTACATAAAGAACCCCATCACATCTCCTGGTGAAATTACAGTGCTCTTCTGTGTATGTCTTTCGTGTAGGAAAAAATGCTTGAAAGTTATTTTGGTTAAGCATTCTTTTTTTTTTTTTTTTTTCCTTTAATACTTCCTTATGTCTTTTGTCAGATTTGTCAGCATTAATAGCAGGTAAAAGTTTTGTAGGGGAAATTTGCAGTAGCAGTTCTATGTCTATTTTTTACATCTGTTGTTATTCCTGGAGTTTTAGCAAAATGTAGAACAAACTTCCTTACCCTTCCTGTCTTTCTCAATGATTGTAAGCAAGGTGTTCTTTTGGATGTTTTGCTAGTGTAGGCAGATACTTGAAATAAGATAAAGTGATACAAGGTACCTGACAAAAATCAGGTACTTGGCAAGGTAGAGGCATACAGTTTAAGGAGCAGCTGACTGGTTTTTTTATAATGGAAGGTCCAAAATTCTTGCTGTCCTGAGGGAAATGTTAAGAGAAAAATGCCCTTGCATTACCTTGGTGGCTCTGTGTGGCAAGCTTAAAAGCATAATAATGACCAGAAACTAGTGATAAACACTCCAGTCCAGCCTTGTATGAGAAACAATTTTGTGAAATCCAAAAGTCTTATAAAAGACTTTTGGATTTCACAAATCTTTGGACTTTCTACTCTACCTTCTAGGTGGTGGATACTGTTACATTTGCCAAAAGAGTGCTTCACAAATTAAAGTTGCATTTTGTTTCTAGCATGGCATTTGGGAAATATATCACAAACAGCAGGCCTTAATTTTCTTTGGTGGGAATTCATTCAGCATGGAGAATTTCACTGATGTGCCTTGTGTCCTGCAGATCCCAAGGGTCCATCTTGGAGCTGGCTGGCACCGACTCCTCGGGCATGGGGGAAGGTCCTAGCAGCTTCTCAGAGAGCCACTCCCATACCCCCCCACTACCAAAACCTTGCCACACAGACCCCATACATATTGGAAAGTCAGTGATGAGAAAAATGTAGAGTCTACTGAAGAAGTTTGTCTGCATCCTTGCTTTGTACTTGTAATATTTGTGTATATACATATAGGAGTTTTCCGTCATAAGTATTCCATGTTAGATATCCTGCCATGTCTGACAGTGTATTTGGACACTACCCAACTGGGAATTCCTTGGCAGTTGGAAGTAATGAGAAGCTAAAGAATGGAAAAGGTTGGCAGGTAAGGGAACCAACTGGGTTACAACAGAAGCTCAACCAATATCCAAGAAAAGAATACTAAACTCTGGAAAGATTCTGCAAAGGGTACACTAAAGAAATTTTGAGAAGCTCTTATGTCACCATTATGTCACACAATTAGGATAAATCAGAGAGAAATGCTGTAATTAAACTCTAGTTAGTTGTGAGTCAGTACACACAGTGGGAAATCACTTAGTGAAAGTCTTATGAGATACAAAAAGTACTAGATAGCGTAGAAAGAAGTTTTGAGGTCATTTAAGGTTACTAAAAGAGGGCAAAAAAGAAGATGTGAAACTGTGAGCTTGATTTGGCAACAGGTAGATAAGTGCTCATCAAGGAATTAATTTGAGGAAACCAAATGGTCTTCATGAATTGAAGCAGAAGTGTCTGTGAAAGTTGGAATCTAGTCAAGGCCCTATCACGTTGAGCACAGTTCCTGTGTTTAATCATTCTCAGTAATTTTTTTTAATACTTGTATTGTAATTACAGTTTTCAGTTTTCTCACTTATGTCAGTTACCTGTAGCCTTGTCTGTACCATCCCCTACTGAAAATAGTAGTCTTTGTGCTTCATAACAAGCATGAAAAATGCGAAGAATAAAAGGATGTTATCAACACTCTAAACTTTGTTTTGTGTATGTATGCCTTTTTAGAAGCTTCAATCTTGCCACGTTGAAGAAATGAATATTTGCATTGTAGTCAAGCACTTACGCTATTTATACAGTACTTGTATTTTCTGCAGAAAGTTTATAGCTTACTATGACACAAAGTTAAAATTATTTCATGCAACTGAATTCATTTTTAAATCTGCACTTAAAAAAATATATTTGTAATAATGCCTTCACAGGGATGTGTAAGGCAAATTATTAGACTTCACTAATTATTCAGGGCTATTAGCATTGGTTTTGCAGGCCCAGAGTGTGCTGTGCCAGTTTAATGAGAAAGGACTTGTAAGAGAACCACTGGTAACTGACTTTGCAGGATGCTCTCTAATGAGTGCAGTGCCTGATAAATATGGCATGAAGAATTGATTTGATGAGCCAGGAGTCCCAGAGTTAAAGCGTTATCAGGATTGCTAATAGCCTAATCTGAGTTTGAGATACCCATTATCATAGGTTATTTGTAGTCATGAATTCCCCTCAGAGCTATTTTGCCACACCAGACTTCCATAATGGTGTTTTTTATTTGTAGCAATGATATTTTTGTTTTGAATTATGTACCAGTATCTGACCTTTTAATTATTTTTAAAATTATTTTTTTTAGTTGTAAGTGTACATTATGGGCTTCAAAAATGCTAAGAATTCTGGATCATATTAAGTGAAATGCTTATCTTGCATATTTGGTGAGGCCGGTTAACATCTTTAATTGCTTTGCTCTTCCTGGGCATTATGCTGCAACCCTGATTGTAACAGAGTGAGAGGTGAACGGGGCACTGAAGTTATTGCAGGATGTGTACAGGCTGGCTAAGCTTAGTTAAAAAAAACCCCAAAAACTGTAAGTTACACATTATGGGAAAATTTTATGCTTCTGAAATTTTTCTTGCCAGAGTTAGGAAGAAAATAAGAATGAGAAAGTATCTGAAAATAAAAAGTGAAAGTAAGAAAAAGGGTAGTATGGTGTATGTTTTGGGCTCTGCATTGTGTGTTTTCCTTTAAGGCACATTATTGCTTTTGGAAAAAACCCAAGTATTTGCAGTTTGTGAAAGTGATTATACACTCTTGTCTTCATAACAATGGTGTATTTATTTGTTCAGCCTTACATGCACTCTATCTACACTCTTAGATAAAATGGAAAAGCTATTTGAAAGTGGTGATGAACTAAAATATATTTACTGTCAGCAAGGAAAGTTCTAAAGCTAAGGGGTGGTTTTTTTGCATATTTAGAAGGCTAGTAATCTAACTGTAAAGCTAAAATACAGGGGATTATATTGCAGAATGAAATTCCCTCTTCTATACCACATTCTGGCTTCCAGTATACCATCAAACCATTTACTGAACATAAACTGCTTGTTTTTTTAAACTAAAGTACAAGAAAAATAAAAATGGTTTGAAAATGCTAACAAAACCCCCCAAACCTACCCATAGCAACAGAAAGAGTACTCAGATTTTTCTCATCTTTATTTGTCCTTTGACAGTGACTTGTTATCTTCCAATTATATGGAGATTCACTATGAAGATGGAAAACCAAAATTTTCTAAGGTATTGTGTTCTTAAATTGTCTTTCTGAGGGAACAATGCCAATAAAATGTTAAAAAAAAAGAGAGAGAAAATGCTTTGCAAGACTTATAAACTTCAGAAGTGTTTTTCCACGCATAGAAGGTACCTGTGATCTCATCTTGTATGGATATCTCAGTAATACAAGAGGAATTGTACAAAAAAGAAAAGTTGTGTTTTGGAGTGAGGAGTAGGCATTTGTAGGTGGTAGTAGTGAAGATGATCCATTACTGCCAGGACAATTACATCATGTGAAATATAGGACGTGGAGGGGTTGAAGTCACCATCAGACTAGTCTTCATTAACTATTTATGTGTCCTTAGCACAAAGTGCAAGGAGAAAGAATACTGGTAACGTCAGACATTTAAACAAACCCAAAAGTCTTGCAGTAACTTTTGTTTGCAAGAATTATACAGTTGTGAAACAGAAAATGAAAGATTTAACTGAAATCTTAACCTCTGGAGTTATTACAAAATCAGCATATTGCTAGACGTCAAATTAATTTTGTTTGTCAGACTAGCTCCCAAATTGAATTCAGTGCCATAGGCTATTGATCCAAAGCCAGATTAAAGTTGTGCAAGGTAGTTTAGCCCTAAGGGAACCAGATCAGTCTTTTCATTTGTTTGTAGTAACAAAATGAGGATTGGAAGGTTCCTAGGAAGGTTATAAACTACATTTGTGGAGAATTACTTTTTTGGTATTTGGTAGAAATGCCAAAATATTTCTTGCAAGCTTATTATGTGTGAATTATGTCTGTATTTAGAGTGGAGGCAAGCAAGCATTCTGGTTGTATTCATGTCTTCACAAAGTCCGGACTGTTGTTTGTCTAAGTATTAGATGTCTGGTTTATTACGTTGCCCTTACTGTAGAGAATCTCAAAATAATGAATGGCAAATTAGGACAGAATTAAACAGTTGCATTGCAATCTAATTACTGAAATATGCTGTTTTCTTTTCTTCCATTGAAGAAGAAAAATAGTTTTATTTTACATACAAAGGAAGTTGTTCCATTAAGACTTAGTATTCTGCAGAATAGGCAAAAATGCTAAATGATGCAAGAAAACAATTCCCTCTGGCATTTAGACAAGCTCATGCAATTGTCAGCTGCAGCACTAGCATTGAGCACTGCGGTTGCTGAATCATGAATCTGACTGGAAAATTATATTAGAACTTCAGACTCAGCAAATGGGCTACCTTTGCATGCTGCAGTAACTTGATCCAAACTTCCCAGGGGATGTTTTCTGAATTGCTTTATTTAGAAGCAATAATAGAACTCCTGAGGTCACGTTTATCTGTAAAAGGCTTCATTATAGATAATAAAAAGACCCCAAAACCCCACACAATTTGTGTAGGAGGTCAAATAAGGACTGTATCCTGGTCCCTTGCAGTGCCTTGTAATACTTTTTAGTCCTGGGTAAAAGGTTGTTTTCTTTCATGATGTGGATGTAAAGAAGTGAGATCTCAATGAAAAGCACTGTATTTTCTAGAAAGAAGTAGTTAATTACAAAAATGACTGAAGAACAAATAGCAATTTCTTTACTCAGATGATCATCTTTAAAGAAAAAAAAATCTTGAAAAGATTTTTTGTGAGAAACATTATCAAATTTAGCTGTTAAAAAGCATGTTTTATGCATTCTCACTGATGGAAGGGTAAACACAGAATGATTACTTTCTGTGAAGTACTTTGATTTAATTATACACAATAACCTGTAAGGAATTTAAATCAGAGTCTGAATAATTCATTAAATGAGATGCAAAATGGAAATAATGCTGTCACAGACAAAGAGTGTTTATATTTTTTGTACTGTCTTGAGTTATAATAATTACATAAAAAATGGGTTTAATATGCATGTTGGAGTTCAGATATGACACAGGTATTAAAAATCTTTTTATGATGAATAGTAGGTTTTTCAAACAATGGCTGAGAGACAGCCACACTTCAGGGTTTTTAATAAAAATTTTTGGGAATACTTTTAATTTTTAGTTTACCTGAGCTTATTGCTGATAAACAGTAAAGACAAGTACATAAATGAGGTAAATGTGTATTGTTACTCTTAGACTTTTTTTGTATTGGTTTTAAGCAACAGACATGAAATCAGGATAATTTTCTGTGTGTGTGATTGTTTGTTTTAAAAATTATTAGGGGGGAGAGCATTGTTACTACCATGGAAATATCAGAGGTGTGAAGGATTCCAAAGTTGCTCTTTCAACTTGTAATGGACTTCAGTAAGTGCATGTTCTCATTTTTTTAAACAAGGCTATGGTTAATTATTATTCTTGAATATTGTCTCTTAATATGGGAGGAATTGAAACACTACAGACTCAAAATTTTTTTTATGTTTTGAAATTTTTCTTGGTATCATTTGAATTAGTGTTTTGATGCTGTCTCATGAAACCTTTGAATTCAGTAAGTGCAGGTAAATATTTCCCCAGATGACTTACTATGATAAAGGATAAACAACAATTATATTTCAGCAGTTTGCATGCTCAGTATTCACGTATGATTCTGTCATAGAAAAATGGATTTTTTTGTTAGATTGTAGAAGGAAAAAGTGCAAGAAATTAGCATTGGTTACTGCTAAGTGCAACTCAGCTGTTGGTTGTATTTTGCATGCTCAGGGTGTGTTGTAGGACTTGCTTTTTCCAAGGTCAAATCTTTACCCCTTTTGGTACTTTATCATTGCATTGCCATTACATTTAGTGTTAGTCCATTAAAATGTGCCAGATATCTTAAAAATCCTTCAATCTTGGCTTCAGCTACAGATGGTAATGAATATATATTTAACATTGGTCAGTTTTTCAGACCGAAATTTGGTTTTGTCTTATTGAAATTAATATCCTGGAGTCAAACTGATTGCCTTGTAATCCTAAATATCACTTCTTTTTCTCCATGTTCTAGTGGAATGTTTGAGGATAGTACTCATTTGTACTTGATAGAACCGATGGATCTGACCCACACTGCAGTAAGTTTATTTTTGTCTAATTTATTTGGTTTGGGAGAGTGCTCAAGGAATAGCAAATTAGCAAATAAAAAGTATTAGAGTAAATAAGTGAATAAATCAATAAGTGATCTGTCTCATGCATTTATATGAAAATGGAAAATATTTTAAAACACTTGGTTTGAATTTGTTTAAGGTGGCAAATATGTAATTATGACTTACCTACGATTTTTCTCTGCTTTTCTTTAATCCTTTGTTTCCTACTTGCTGTTGATCATTTAGATGCTGGGAACAGACAAACCTGTTTCCCATAGGAAAAAAGTGTTTCCCATGAGAAAAAAGTGTTTATCAATTTGCTCTAGTACTTGAACTAAAGTGTTTATAAATTCATTGAAAGGATTTCTGAAACTCATTTATACATTTTTCTCTAAATAGTTGCATCAGACTGCTCTTGGCCTGCCATGATTCCACACAAAGCATAATTAAGTAGATAATTACATCTAAGTATCTTAAACTGTGTATGTCTTAAGTCAGCGATCATTGTATAGCTTAAATTATTGTGATCCAGCATAATCTTGTATTTGAATATGCATATAGGACTGCATTTATGCAAGTATTTTGCTTTTTTTTTTGTATTTCATTTTTCATGTGCACAACTGTTTCTAAAACTTTAGCTGTTAATACAGCTCACACAATTTACTACAACAGTAGTAAAACTAGGTATATTTCTAACTTCTGAGTGATTCAAGTATTTGAGTGATTTTCAGTGAAATGATTTTGCAACATTGAGACAGATAATTCTTAAGGTTTGTATCCTGCTTGGTCTGTAGGATATGTTGCAGATGCTGTGCCACAGTTCTCAAGCTTGTCTCGCTCTAGTGTGTACATGACAGTATATGTATAGTATGTGACACATAACTAATGCTGCAGAACCAACACGTTTTAGTGACTGGAAAGCTGAAATTAGAGTCTGAATAAATATCTGCAAAATCATTGGCTGATACTGTCAAAGAAACTGGATCAACATTCAGAGGCCTTGGTATCATTTGGACAGTCAATTATTGGGCTACAAATGAAACTTCAGAGACATGGGAAAATACTACATCTAAAAGAATCAGTCTCCCCAGGAACAACAGTACATGCTGTGTATCTATGATGTAGCACATGTTCATAAAGGTTGCAATTCTAAAAACTGACAACACAGACACAGTAAATTCATGGAGATTATATTTATACAAGGAAGAAGAAAATTTGACTGTTTTCTTGCTTGGGTGAACAAAAGAAACCAGGATACCTCTCTGAGTGGTGTTTCAGTAAAAATTGTAAGTAGAGCAAAAGTTCTGGTTATAAAAGTGAGATATCATTTGCCAACTCAAGGTTTCAAGTTGAACTCTAAATAAGAAAGCAGATGAGATGCATAATTTTCTCAAAACTACTGAAAATAATACAGCTACAGAGAGCTTTCAGAGGCTCATTTTTTAATTGCACTGTGTGAGATAAATATCTTGAACACAGCTTTCAGCATGTTTTTTATTCAGCTTGATTAATCTTAACTATGGTAGATACTATATAAATCTCCCTCTCCTTTCCCCCAAAATCTGGCAAATATATGCAGTATTATCCTTCAGTGTGCTATGTATTTCTTATGGAAGTTACAGAACAGTAGCAAACTACCCTTTGAAAAGAATTGCTTGTTTTGGCAGGCTCTACAAGGGAGGTGTTACAGAAGAAAGGAGTTGTTTTCTAGAGTAGATACTCAAATGTGATAATTTGGGGTATGTCAGATTCCTAAAGAAAATATGCATTAAAAATCTTGTCCTTTTGAAGTGTGGAATACATCAATAAAACAGGGTGAAAAGATCCTCTTAAGGGTAGTATATTGATTGGTTTCTTGCAATTTACTGCAATTAGATAGGATTTTTTTCATAAATAGTAGTAGTTGCTATTCATCTGTAGAAGGAAGATTTCAACCAGATTCAGACATTCTAGTTTGATGTATTTGAATAAGGGATCTGTGTTCTCTAACGCTAAGGCTTTTAAAGGACTTTTTTAAGGTAATCTCAAAGACATCTGTGACACTTTTTTTTTGTAGTCTGGTCAATTTGCTGAAGCAGAGAGGCTCTGTGATTTGCTCAGGATTGCAAATAGATTGCTTCCAATTAGTACTATCCCAAATTGGTACTATAGTTGCTTGCATTTTATAGAACAAGTAATAAAAAGTATAAATACTGAAAGAAGTGCCACATTTTTCACTTCATGTTATTAATGAGAAGAAAACTTCACATATTTTTCTTTTCAGGAGAGTAAAAGTAGGCCACATATCATCCAAAGAACTTATGGAACACAAGCCTCCAAGCAGTTGCTGGATCCTGGTATGTTTTTGCTTATATTATGAGTTTTGAAATATTGGAAATAATCATATATATAACTTGGAAAATTTGAATATTAAGGTAGCAGTGTTTATAAAATTGCTGATTATTTAGAAAATCTTGAAAAATAGATATTTACCTGCCTTTTTTTTTCACAATTATTGCAATGGAATATAGATTTGTCAAAAGGCAGCTGTAAGATTTTCATCCACAGACCAAATATATAGTCTAAGCCCAGGTTACCATTTCTTCACCTCTCCTTGCATGCTTTAAAATTTCTGAATTGCTTGAGTTTTGATATATTTTATGTTATTTTAAAAATGAGCTTTTGAATAGCAAGGGTGATTCTAATTTTGGTGATCTTAATCTACTTTTGGCTTGGACAGTGTACATAAGTAGTTTAAAATAATGCCATGAAATTCTTAAATTGTAATTTTTACAGAGACTGACTCTAGTTCTGAATGGCCTTTTCTGTCTGAACTGCAGTGGCTGAGGAGAAGGAGAAGAAAGAGAGCAGTAAGTAGGAGTGTGACCCTGAGTTAAGACCATTTATAAACACAAACTTGCTAATTTCTGTATTTTTTAATGTCAAGAGAACATAGGCTTTAAGAAACAAGTATTTTTAGAAGCTTAATATTGTCACATAATACAGTTATCAAATAAGAAAACAAGACTTCAAAAATAGAAAATTTGGAAGAAAGTCGATAAACTTTCTAAAGTGACAGCCATGTTATGCATCAATTAAATAAAAATTTAGTAGTGGAAATGACTTTAGAATTTTAATTTTTTTGTCTGCTTGAGAATAATTTTGAATGAACTCTTGCTACTTTCTAGATATCTGACTTTGTTGTCACTTGGCTCATTAAGCAGCATGATTAAATCACAAATCCAGAACTCCCAGAACTGGGTTACTGGGAGAACATAAGTGGGCAGTCCTCATGATCTTCACATGCATATGTATCAGATAGGGGAATAATTGAGTTATAGGAGATTATTCTGTATTTCTTCACTGAGTTGCACAATCCACACCCTGTTTTTGAGAGTGCTTTTGTTTTTAGTAACGTCCTTCCTCATTAAATCTGTAGTGAATTGTACATAATGAAAGGAGGAGGGAAGCACTGAAGCAAAAAGAGCAGACCCTGAACTTTTTTAGTGATGTGCCTCAGATTCTCAGCCAGTGTCTAAGTTACTGGAGCTATGATTCTTTACCCTACTTGCATTTCTCACCCAGCTGTTCACTGGTTTACATACCCTAAACAATATATATTTAATATGTATATATAATAAAAGTCAGCTGCAGTTATTTTTGAAAATCAGCACATCTTCATGATTTCTCAAAGAATTTCTTTAATTCATCAGTTATCTCGTGGTGTCTTTGAAGAAATGAAATATCTGGAGCTCATGATAGTCAATGACCATAAAATGGTAAGTATATAAATTCAGTGGTAACCTTTCTTTCGGTGACAATTTGTAGGCTGATGTACAGCACTGTGCTGTACATCACTTTTGTACACTACTTTTGGGCCCAGGATTTTATTTATCAGCAGCTATTAACATTTGTACTGTAAGACACACTGTAGGCCATAATACCTAATGAAGCTTAATGTTACTTAAGAACTTCTGGGGCAATTATATATTCAAAATGAATCTGGAACACTTCGGTGTCATATGGATAAATTAATATGCCCATAACCATCAAAGTAAAGCAATAAAACGTTTTTGCCTGGCACAAATACACTAAACGTTCTAAAATTACATCCTATCTTTGAAGTTATATAGAAAGAGGTCAAAATTTGTTACTTTGAGTTTAGTTTTAGTAATTTAAATTTTAATGCGGCAAAACATGTAGACAAAATTGATTGTTCTTCATGGCTATTCCATACTTATAAACAGGAGTGATAATGGAGTGCAAGGTCAATTGTTTGTTTGATTCAGAAAGTGTCATTAAAAAAAACCCAAAATGTTTGCGGGGAGGAAAGTCCAATTTTTTCCCCTTTTTGTCTTGAGGGATGACTGGAAAAAGTCAGACTAAGTGACATTTGTTTTAAGGAAGACTTTTTTTTTAAATCAAATTCTGCTGATACAATAGTTTCCACTTATTTTATTTAGAAGTAAAGAGCTTTTTATGTCTCTTACCCTGCTGCAAGTTTCTCAGTGCTTTATGAAGTTGTGGGCTCTGTTGTCAACACTGAAGGATGATATTTAAGGGCAAGAAATAGAAGATATCAGAACTGGATACAGTAATTCATATTTGTTCCAGTGCTGAATAGACAGATAATGTACCCTCCCTTCACGTGTCTAATAAATCATAGATGTAGTCTGGGCAAACATAACCTATATTTTATCTGTGTTAATTTAGCACTGTGGAGGGAATTTAAATGGGTGGAAATAGGACAGAAATTTCTTGAGCTGTTTTCATTTGTAAAGCCACCTGGTGGGAAACTAAGAATGTTCAGGTGTTGGTTGTTTAGCAGTAGGGCACAGTAACTGGAGTTATGGGCATTTTGTTGTCTTGTTTGATGTCTATGCTTGGTGTTCCTTAGGAAGAGAAAATATTCCTATGTCTGTCTCTTTTCCCTGGCCTCTTGTATTGCAGATGTGCTTGAAGGTGTTCACTACACTTATTACAGACACTGTTGTCTCCTTTCATGCTTTATTTGTTAGTACTTTAGAGCATGATATTTTTTGCTTCATAGTTATCAGTGACTTAGAAGCAGATAATAATTCTTTTCAAAGAATAAAATGGATATACTTAGGGAAGTGTTCACAGTTAGGAGTCACACCCTGCCAGTCTGGGAGCTCACTTAATATACTTTCAAGGTTTTCTGCTTACCAGGAGAGGGCAGGTTTCCCCTGCAGCAAAGGTCTTCGTTGGAAGAAGTATCTTAAACCTTGATTATTGTGTTAAATGGTTAATACAGTGTATTTTCACAACATTTCCTTTCCTCTAGGAATAAAGATATCTCTAGCAATAAAGATATCTCAACACATTTAATTAGGTTGTTGCGTTTTTTACTCGTTTAGGTTAGTTTCTTTTAGGATCTGTGTTTAACCACTTTATGTGGTATATTGCTATTGATTTTAGCATTTTAATTCTTTCATCAAAACCAAGAACATTTTCCAAAGCATATTATTTCACCTTTCCGCTTCTGGAAAGGTTTGGGATTGGCTCAGGACAAAAAGCCAAAGCCACCCTTTTACCCTTCCTCGCTGTTGTTGCTCTCTGGGGAGCAGTCCATGGTATAATGCTCCTCTCAGTGTACATCCTAGGCACCTACTAGCACTGTAACTGAGAGCAGCTACTTAATTGCTCAGAGAAGAGTCTCCTCTTCCAAGGCCTTTTAAAGTGTGTTTCATAGAGAGAATAACTGACACTTTCATGGAACACCGTGGAGCAATGAGACTTGTTGCTTTTAATCAGTAGTTGAAATTAGTAAGTTTTTTGATAAAAGCTTTTTCCCCCTCTTCTAAGCAATTTCATGTTCATTTTCTGTGAAATTTTGAAGACCTATTTTTCCTATCTGCATATCATACTGTGTAATGTAATTTGGGCTTATCGTTTTACAGTTTCTTGAAAGTCATATGGATTCATGTTCAGATACCATAGCTGCATCTTTAAAAAATTTGACTTGGAATAGAAGGGGCTTGTGAGGCAGGATGAGGAAAGACACGAAACCATTGTAATGACGTGCAGATATTATGAAGCAAAACTTGTAATACAGCTCATCTAGGTCTATTAAAAAAAATTGAAGTTAGAATTTAAGATATTCAGCTTAACTCTTTTCATGTTCAAACACATATTTACTTTTAGCGTGTGCTCCCTCTTCCATTTTGCGTTTTCCTATAATTATTGCTACATCACAAAAGTAGTGTGCTATTGTTGAAAAGGAGGCCTTTGCAAAGAGCTGTGCACAGGGTAAGTGGTAAATGCTTCATCTTCATGTCTTATAATTAAAGTGTTGGAACATGGCTACTACAGTCTGATGTGTAACTCATCAGGTTAAGCAGTTTTAATGGGTAAAGCATCCTCTCAATGTTGAGCTCATGTTTATGTTTGTGCTTACCTCTAATTTTGTTTCAAACATTTGAACTCTGATTCTAAACATGGTATTTCTTGTGGTTAAATGCTCTTTTTACAGTTGGGAAAGGCTGCATAACATACATGGCTTCCTTTATTTTCCAGGGTTTCTTGAATATGAGATATAGGCTGTGATCTGAAAAGTTTTTTGAGTTTTTCCCTTACTCTTTCTTAAAATATTACTTGTACTTTCATGCTGTAAAAATAAAGAATTAGTAATAAATATTTAAGTTCTCACTATGTTCTACTTTCTCTTCTTTTAGTTCAAAAGGCACCGTTCTTCAACTGCATACGCAAACAATTTTGCAAAGTCTGTGGTAAATCTTGTAGATGCTGTAAGTATCAGTATTTTTTTCTGAACACTGATTCACTGACTTCTGCTTTAGCACTGCATTAAAAATGTTACCATTTTCAGATACCAAATTTCAATTACACTTTAAAGTGCACTTCAAGTTCCTCTGCAGAAGAATAGCCTGGGGTGAATGTATAAGAAACTACCAGATTATCTGTGGCATTTTTCTTAAAGCTTGCAACGGTCAGAGTTTGCCCTTGGCAGGGGTGATTTCGCTATCTGTCACCAATTAAGACTGAGATTTAATCAAATTTATTTTTGTATCTAACTACAAGTGGTTGAAACTGCAAGTATAGCTCACAAGGGATACATATATCTATTGGGAGAAAAAGTGAGCATGAGTAAAAAAATCGGGTTTATAAATCTCTATTTATAGCCTAAAAATAAACAAAATGCCACTGTGCTACATTATAAATGGGTGGAACTGACACAGATACCATACTTGTATCTGTGCTAAATTTAAAACAATTTTGCATAAAACATATAAATTAAAAGTAATATTTGTGGTAAAATTAATTTGGGATTTTTTCCTCTTTTGATACACATATAATGATCACACACGTTTCAGACCTCTGTCTGTAGTGAAAACAGATAGATTTTCTAGCAGGGATGAATACAAAGGCTACCAAATGCTGACTCTGAGTCCCTTTTCCATGTGGCATTATTGATACCAGTGGAACTGTGTGATATGATTTAGTGCAAAACATTGTCAACAGTTTGTTTGGCTTGGAGGAAACAGTGCAGTATTTGTTCTTACATATAAAGTGCACTGGGTGTATATTGAAAATTTAGGTGAATGTTTATAATATATGAATACCAGACATGTTTTGGAATATTTTTCTGTAAAGATCTGAAAATGCCAGTAGACTAAAGAGAAGTTACTAGAGCAGGTAAAAATGTAAATAATTGTAATATTTCTGCTATTTATATTGGACATACCCAAAGAAAAGGTGACATCTTTATTTTTTGCTCATCTGATAATTATTTCTTACTCTTTCTTCTGCATTTTAACAAAGTTATTTCATCCATCTTTTCTTTCTCTATTATGTCTGTTTTTTCCATTTTTATCTGTGTGCGGAAACATCAAGCTTCATTCTTGTGTAGAATTCAGTCCCTTCAAATTCAGTGCCTTCATAGAGATCTTACAAAATGGCATCTTAATGGCTTTTTCTTTAAATAAAGTATGAAAAAGAGCAGGATTTTCTGCCTTGTTATTACCTTGTGCCCATAGGGTGTTGGCTGTATTTCTTACTGATTTATTGTTGGGAAAATGATAATGACTTTCAGAGGCCTTCAGGTTCTCTGCCCCCTCTTCCATTCTTTTGTTGCTGTTTGCTTCAGGAAATCGAGTTTTCCTCCTGGCAAATAGAAGTCTTTATTGATCCACCCCTATGTCATTTCAGGCAGTTTAATTTCATTGGGTTTGCTCATGTTGTAAACCATCTTCTGTGTTCTCAGCCTGTCTCCCTGAGATTGAAGCCTGCTAATATTCTTTTCCTTCAAAGGTCTTGGACAAAACTGAGCATAGCTGGTTCATATCTCTTCTTTTTATATTTCTCTTTTTATTTTTTTTTTCTAAGCTGAATATTATACATTGACTTTTTAATAAGGATAATGCTGCCCTGATACAAAACTGTGTTTCTGGTCAGGGTGAATAAGGAATGCATCTTTTGTAGATCTGTAAGTTCTGCATAACCTTAGTGAATAAAATTTGACATTTTTTGAACTGAACCTAAAGACAGCAGCAGTTTTATGTCAGAATCAAGTATCATGCACAATGTTAAAATGCATATTTTAAAACTGTTTTGTTATTATTAATGCCTGATTGTTGTTTCCTTGTCTGTTGCTACAGTAATATTAAAATTTATAGAAAAGTCAATATTTTTCATTAGTTCCACTCAAGCAAAATGATAATTAAGTGATCGTACTATATAAACGGAAATCAAGCATTAATTAAAATTTGGATTTATTGGACAACTGAGAAATTATTTAATCTCAATTTTAAAATTGTCTTTGCCTACTCTTTGAGATCATTCTTTTCTTTTTCTTTGAGATCACCCAGTGTACCTTTACATTTCTTCTTTGCTGATTTTTGCACAGGTTTTCTGCAAAACTCACTGGCAAAGTTATTTGCCATGAGAATTTTAAAGAAAATGGAGTGGCTCAAAAAAAATAAAAAGAGCAACAAGGGTTGGTTTTTTTCCTTCTAAAACATAAAATTAAATTGATCAGAATATCTGCTTTTAGGAAATGCAAGGCATTGCCAGCTAACTGTTTCCCCATGTTTTCCTCCTGCTTTATCCCTCTTGTCCTTCCGCTTTACTCTTACTGGCTGACTGTGCATGTTTGACCCAGTGTTCTACTCCTGTGCCTGTCGTGTCTCTGCCCTCAGATCTACAAGGAGCAGCTGAACACCAGGGTGGTTCTGGTTGCTGTGGAGACTTGGACAGACAGAGATCGCATTAACATTCACCCCGACCCTCTGCAGATGCTCCACGATTTCTCCAAGTACCGGCAGCACTACATCAAGCAGCGCGCTGATGCTGTGCACCTGCTCTCGTATGTACCCTTGGCAATGGCTTCCAACGTTATTTCCTCTCTACTGCTTTTCTTTACTTGTCTCTTCTTTCTTACTTTTTTTTCCTTGGTATTCTCTGTATCAATCAACATCTGCCTTCCTTAGGAAGCTTAATTGATGTTTAACACCTGTTTTTAATAGGTGTAGTATGTACCATGGTCATGTCGATATGTATCTATAATGATACTTGAATGTCTTTGCAACCTGGAGACAGTGTCACATGTGAAGTGTCTTTAGATGGGCCCTTAAGGACACTTAGCTTTGCTAAACAGGTATGTAATGTGCTGCTTTTCCAGTTATGATCAGGAGAGGGCAGAGCTGACAGGATTATGTGTTACCACAAGTGTGTTCCAGTTAGTAAATTTATTCACTCATGTAGCTGCAGTGATGAATTGTTAATGGAAGGTCTTCTCCTATAGAGCTGTAATGAATTGTTCTGAGACACAATGCATTTTGAGGGGAAATTCCACTTGCATCACTAGGCACAACTTCAGCCTTGAGCAAGGATTATTTTACTTCATGGCATTGTAAGCAAAGAGGAGGAAATGTGTGTTCCCCTGTGCAGCATAGGGAAAGATCTCAAGCTGTCTCCCATCATAAGATGGATGACATGCTGTGAGGATGGAGTAACTAATGTCTTCCATGGGACTCTCCTGTAGTTCATTTTCTGCAGAAGAAGATAAAAATAGGGGATGAAGAATTTCCTCCAGATTTCCTTAATACAGGCATCACAATACAACACTGATTTTGTTATTCATAATACTGGGACAGTGCTGCTGACATGCACTCTTAGTGGCCTCCATGCATGTTTTGTGTCACCTGCTGAAGAGTTTGCCAGCAACAGGCTCTTCTCATGGTGAAAGGTATCAAATCCAACCTGAAATACAAGAAATTCCATTTAAACAGAGGGCAAAAAAACCCTTTCACTGTGAAGATGGTCAGATGCTGGAATAGGCTGCACAGAGAGACTATGGAGTGCCCATGCTTGGAGATGTTCCAAAGCTAGTGGAACATGGCATGCTCCAGCTGAGCCTTCTTGGAGCTGGGGAGAGATGAACTAGAACGTTTCCAGAAGTGCCTGTCAGGCTCAGCCCTTACTGCAATCCTGTCTGTTGTGAAGTCCCCGGCTGTATTTAGTTAAGCTGCAGTCTGAAAGTTCTGATGGCTGTTAGAATGTTCTGAAAAATAAATACATACCTGTCTGGGGTAACCTGTCATTTAAAAAAAAACCCATTAATTTTCAAAGGTTAGGTCATTCGTACATCGTGCAGAATCACTTCAGGTTGTTTGTAGGCTCTGTAGATTTATTATTATGACTATGAAGTTAAAATGGGTGTAATTCATAGTGATTTATAGGTATTTTATTGAATAATTTAGATCTTCCAGATTACATTACTTAACTAAATTATTTGGGGCTTATTACCAATAAATGAAAGGAGGCAAGGTTAAAGAGCAGTATTAAATTACTTTCCCTTTAGGTATACTTCTCAGTCTTTTCATTTGGATTTGAAACTTAAATTGGTTTGGATTAAGATAATAATTTAAAAAGTTCTCAGTATTGGTACATTTCAGAACAGAATTCCTTCCTGACAGATCATAAATTGGAATATATTGTGAACTTTTAAAAGAAATGTTATCACTGTATCGTCTTAGGAGTCTGGCACTCAAGCTTTCTGTGCTTGGTTTGTTTGTGGGTTAAGGCTGATTCTGACTCTACAAGAGAAAAATAGTATTTTGTCAAATCTTACATAAAACCACCTCTTTCAGTGTTTGTAAACTTGAGGTTGGTTTTTATGCTAGAAATAGGTGAATGTACATGCAATCTGTTATAGTATGTGTGAGAGTATGCTTTTCAATAAGCTTTTGGTACCCAATGTCAACATGTTATAGTTTCTTCATTTTTATTTGTTTGTAAGGAATGTGACATTTCATTACAAAAGGAGCAGCTTAAGTTACTTTGGAGGTGTTTGCTCTGTGGCCAGAGGAGTAGGAGTGAATGAGGTAATTTTTTTTTTCATTAATAAAGTGAAATAAAGTAGAATCTCTACATTATAATCTCAAGAGTTTATGTGTTTCTGTATTCAGGGTTTTAAAGATATTTTACATGTTAAAAAGTTAGGGTTCTCACAGCCAGCCTTCTTGATCATCATCAAACTACTGCTCAGAGTGCTTTTCTTTTTAGAAAGTATTTCTCCTGTCTGCATTAGTCTCTTAAAAAGAACTTAAATTGGCTTTTATTATATTTAACAGAAATTCAGACTCAAAAATCTCAGGAGTATTTGAAACACCGCAGTGAATATCTTTGTCTTGCTGCTGTAAGACACTTACATCTTACAGCATGTAAGCAGCAAGATCATCTGAGTACCAAGGGCATGTAATTCTTCCTGAAACTTTTTAACACTGAAATTAGAAAACAAATTGTCCCTGTGTATTGATTTTTTTACTATTGTTTTTTTTTCTCAGTGCAGTGTTAAATTGATAATGAAATTCTCCTGTTTTTACATGGGTTAAATCCTACTATTACAGAACTGTATTGTATATATATCAAATAGACTTCTTTCTTTAGATTAACCAGCGGAGGGAGATTGTCTGAGATTTGGAGAGGAATATTTTATCTGTTATGTTTTTTATTGAGTTTATTTTTTTTTATTGAGTTTATTTTCCTTATACGCACACAGAATTGTGATTAACTGCACTGAATTATAGAAGTAGTAGGTATGTGGTAAGCCAGAATGAGCCAGTGTAGTGTTCATTGCAATAACTAATGGGTTTTTGTTTTTTTTTATAATTGTGCTACTCTTGGAATGCAGTATGGCCTCCCTTTGCCCATGGCACAGGAACTAGCACAGAGCCTTGCTCAGAATCTTGGAATACAATGGGAGCCAGCTGCCAGGAAACCAAGTATGTACATGGAGTCTTTTGTCTTGCTTAGCTAAATACATAAACACTTCCTTTATTGTGTTTGAAAGAAATGCCAAAATTGCTGTAACTGTAGAACAAGAATTGCTGCTTTTGGAAATATATGTAGTGAAATTTCAGCTTCACCAAAATAAGAGCCGCCAGTTTAGTGACATTTTGCATGGCCTCAGTGATGTCCTATGTCAAGAGGTTAGATTCATAACCAATATTCAAAGGTATATTGGTAAAAACACCATTAATTTAATATAGAACTCCTTTTCTAGCATAATGAAATCTGTAAATCCAATAGAACAATTGCTGACTTCTTAAAATGCAAAAATACCTGATTTACAATTGAGGAAATGGTAAGGAGTTGTAACCTAGTCCAGTATGACATTTGCTCAACTTGTTACCTTGCTGCTTCACAACCAGACCAGATTTGTGTGGCTTTAACACGTGTAGTGTTGGTACTAAAACTGCTGCAAAGCCCTTTTCAGGGCTTAAGACAATTGTTTGGTTTTTCACTTGCATTTTGTAAGCAGTTTGGCTACCTGTTCTCTTTGTTTCCTCTTTAAAAACGTGAATGATAATGTTGACTTTATTGTAGAATTACTTCAAAAAACTGTGAATTAGGAAACAATGCTTAGGAATATTGTTTTGTAAAGCACTGCTTTTGGATTGTGTAAATTAGCAAATTGCTCAACTATTTTCTATATAATTGGTTTTTTGGTAGCAGGTAAACCAGAGTTCATACAATTTGGAAATCAGAATATTTTTTAACTGAAAGATAGAGGTTTTTGATATGATAGCTTAGTGTTCTTATTTGGATGCCCTTTATAGAGAAAGATTATTGAAAGACCTGGGGAGAGTAGAAACAACCATATAAATAATCTCTGAATATTTTCCATGGAGAAACTCTGGACTTCCAGTAGTAATTACAATACATCTATCTTTGGTAGATCGTTTTTATGGGCAGTTTGCAGCTTCTGTTTTACCAGCCATAAGGTGCTGATCTTTTGTTTTTATGTTATGAATTTGGTCACTGTTGACTTATGTGCTATAGCTGTAAGTAAACTGTAAATCCATTTTCATTCAGCTACTTTTTCGAATTAATGTTTGATTGGCTGATTCACATATTACTGAATAATTTTATGCCAAAGGGAAAAAACCTGGCCTGTCCAGTAACAATCTTCTTTCAGGGTATTCTGTATTTTTAGGGAGGAGAAAATGTGAACATTTAAAATCATCAATATTATGTATACTGCACACAGCCTTGTGCTGCCTGTTTTGAGAGCATGTAGGGAAGAACCTTACAAACTATTTTTAGCTTTGTGTACTGCCTGAAATTTTGTGTTGAGTCTTAAGAACCTGCAGATATGGTAATCTGAAAGTACTGTGTTTATTTAAGGTATTAGTTTTTCTTCAAGTGGGCTGGTTTCCTTTTTGGGGCTAGAGTTTGTACAGCCAAGCAACCATCAAATCTTTGTATAATTAGTCAAGCTCCATTTTTGTAGTGAGTACTTCATATTTATTGTAAGCATATTTATAACTTCTCTCCTTTTCTGTTGTGTTTTGGTCTTGTCTGAGAAGAGTGTGACTGCACTGAATCCTGGGGTGGTTGCATCATGGAGGAAACAGGGTATGTCATAAATATCAGTAAGTGAGGGCTCTGGAATGAGTTCATAGTTTACATTATGACAGAAATATTTACGCATTCAGTTTTATCCGCATGCTTTAGTGCTAATAAAGAAAAAATGGCAAACAGTTGGAACTCAATCCTTAGGTAAATAAATGGTCAGTGAAGTCTGAAGGAATATGGGAGGAATTTCATTGCCCTCCACCCTCACACACCGCCAAAGATTCTTTTCTTTATACTGTAAGCAATTGATTAGAAAAGGATAACTTCTGAAATATAGGGGTTTGAGTCTTATAAATCACTTCCTGCCAGTATCTTGCTCACTGTGGAAAATTGATTGCAAAAATCATGGAGAAAATTAGTTACAAATAAGACAGAAGGAGCTTAGTTTCTTCATATGGTATTTGGAAATCGGTTCTTTGGTAGAGATACTTTGTGGCTTTCCTGTAGACTTGTAATTGTCAGCCATTGTATGAGTGCAGCAGAAAATTATTCCATAAACTTGCTTCTGGAATCCGAGGTAAGGCATTGATCAGAATAGATACTGGCTTCCTTCATGTGGTGGGCTCATCAAAGTATTGGTCTTGGATGGAAGTATCAGGGCAAGAGCCTCTTTTTCAGAAGAGCCTGTGGAATAAGCCTCTTCTGTAGAAAAGGTTAACAGTAAACAAAAGCCAGGAGCAGAGGATGGTCACATAGAAGCTGAAAAAGGACTGACTAATGAAATGACTGAATAATTAGCTGCACTTTAAAGCCTTTTCACTTAACTCCATCAGTGTCAGGAGACATTTTTTCTGTATGGAATAATTTGGTGGGGAAATAGCTCAGTAGCTGTGAGGTGTTAGGAAAGGAATGGAGAACTTCCTTATGGCATGGTTACCCAAGTCTTAATAGTGTGAATAGATCTTGTTCCCAGATCTCAAAACATGACTAATAAACATATCAGACAATTTCTGAGTGAGAAACTACTAATAAAGTACATTTTCAGTAGTCTGTGAAAAAGATTGAGTTGAGGAAATATGAGAGAAGTCTGTAACATTATGCAAAAATGATTACTCTTTCTTCCAGTATAAGAACTAGGGAGACATGAAATGAGATTAGCAAATATGACAGAAGAAAATGGGATGAAATTGTTCTTCTACCAATCTGTATTAAGCTGTGAAACTTCTTGCTGTAGCATCTTGTAGGTGCTAAAAACAAACCTGAGAGAATACTGGATTATGCATGCAATAGAAGGGGTGAATAGCAGCTACTATGATAATGTGAGTTTACCTTATTAAGAAGTTTAAAAGCTACAGTTTTATATATTGTACATTCATAAAATAGAAATATAAAAAAGCAAATATTTTAAAATATTTTAAAATATGTCTTTTGTTCTGATTTTATTGTTTGAGAATAAAACTGAGCTGTCATACTGTTGCACACAGTGGTTGTAAGAAACTGGGATTTACAGTATTTAAAAAATGTTGTGACCCCTTTGCCCCTTTCCAGTAGCTGATGGTGTTTCAAGGCATTTACTCACCTAATTCTTTGCCATTTTAGGGTATACCATTCCAGGAAATTCTCCAAATGCAGCATTGCAGAGTACAAAGAATTTTTACTTCGTGGGGGAGGCGCCTGTCTTTTTAACAGGCCAACAAAGGTAATAAATAAGTTGGTAGTCAGGACACCTGCTACACGTTGTAATGAAAATGTAATAATTTCACTGACATCATCTGTTCTCAAATTTATTCAGATATCTATGTGGATATTTTCTCAAGGTTGTAATTAGCTGTTCAGCCCCATAGCATTTTAAAAGAATATAGAGAGCCATGCAACTTGTTTTCCATAATTCTTCATACTCAATTAATGATAAATATCACATTCAGCATAAATGCACTTCTTATTAAGCTGGAAGTAGTGCAAAATAAATCCAGAAGTGAGGTCATAGTGTATGCTCCACCTACACTCAATTCTTGGACTTTGTGTCTGAGGTTGTTAAAAAGAATGCCAGCTACCACATTAGGAAATAGAAATCCATGGCTGATTTCATATAGATAGTAATAACTTTTGGTTGTTTTCAACATTAGCTTCATTTCATTTCAAATGTACATCTAGCAAACTCTATCATTCATAGCTGTTTCCTTCTACCGTTGCTTTTTTTGCCTAAAAACTTACCAAGGTCATAATCTTTTCTAAGTCAATGTTAGCCTGACATCCCTCTAAAGCTGAGCAGTATAAAAATATTCCATGTGGCTCTTTTTGCCAAGTAAGAGCAATCCAAAGTATTAATATTCTATTGAATCATAGTGTCAAACTGCTGTCCTTGTAGAATTTAATACCACATGAGGCTATTAGGCTGTTCTGTTCACTATGCTATACACTTTGGTGGACCATCACCTTGCACAATTAACTAAAAAAAATTCTGCTTGTTGAAGTGGTTTTAAATCTTTTCCCAGGGTGGCAATCTTTGCTTATAGAATAAGAATGCAAGAATTCTTACACAAAGGAATAAGTAGGGAAATAGAAAAACACAGCTTCAGTTTTTAGTGACAGTTGTCAGGCAAAGTAATGTCAAGAAGTTATCAATTTGACTCAATTTGACAGAATAAAAATCTGATTTGTTTTGGGGAAAAAAGGCTCCTGGGAAAATGGTTGAATTATCTTTATATATTATCTGTGCCAGTGCTTCACAGCTTCAAAGTACTTTGGGAGGGAAAAATAATCATACAATGTTTAGAATGCTGTTATTTAGAGGTCAGGAGGTAAGGTAGAAAATTGTATGTTTAATCCTTACATAAATAAAACAGAGTTGTTAAGCAGTCACCATGATGCCATTTAAAAAATTATATCCTGAGTTATGCTCTTACATGTATATGAACATTAAATTGTTCCTGATTGCCATAGGAAATTTGTGTGTGCCTGCTTGTGTTCTGTAATTTTCTTGTTTGATAGAGAAATTAATTTCAGTTTCAGAGTAACAGATCTTGCTGTTTACACTGAAGTGTAGTAGAAACGGGTGCTTACAGAGGCGGGGAAAAAAGAAAAATTAAGTGCTTTTTTTAATCCTGTCAACATTACTGGTGAAGAAGAGTGCATATGGATATTTCTTCACTATTGTTTTGCTTCTGGCCCACAAAATTGTAGGGGCTATTGATTACCTATGTAGTTTATACAACAAAAGTGAAATGTTATATTTCTTCTTTATTAGGCATTATGATTCCCCCCTGCCCCAACCAAAACTGCCAAAGAAGAATTCCATACAAGTTTATATATAATTTGTATTGTATTATATGTTGTGTTTCATACCTTGATGATTCCCCAATGGCTTTACTTCCACTAAGCCCATGCAGAAAGGTTTACTCACAGCTTTCACCCTTAGATTAATCTGTTCACATTTTCACCGGTTAACTTCTAACTTCTCATTTCAACCCTGTTCTAGTGGATGTCTTTCTGCAGTTAATATTCCAAAATAATTGGCAATTCCTGATATTCTTATATGATTTTATAGCAGAATTATATTGAAAACAGACAAGCTTCTTGCAGAATTATTTCTGTGACAAGACTGAAAAGTATCTTTAATCAAAACTACGATATGTGAAACCACTATAGAATCTGCATCATCCTGAACTGCAGAATTTATCTGCGTTGTATGTATCTGGTTCTAGGATTAGCTGTTTAGTACTCTCTGTATGTGGTTGTGTATAACATACTAATAAGGCACATAGGGCTTCCTTTTGGCAGTATTTCTATTTATTATTTTCCTGCACAAAAGTTACACAGGAACAGGCAGTAGCTCATTGCATAAGCAAATGTGGGTACCTGAGCAAATCCCAAGAATGATATTGTGGACCAGTTCCTTGAAGGAATTGTCAGAAAACTGGGAGTCCATGGAACAGGAATGAAGTTCAAATGTCATCCCCTTAAATATTATTGTACTGTGTCACTATTTATCATGGTTTTCTGAGATCAGTATTTTCCTAAAGAGGACCAGCATTCCTGTGATTTAGCTGTATGCCTTTCATGTCTGAAAAATTCTGATGAGCAGCACTTGAAAACCATGCTGCCTTTCCATTGCCGAGGCACGGCACCTGCGTTGTCTGGGACAGCACGTTTGTGTAGCATTGCAGAAATGGGTTGTGTGTGACACAGAAGTCACTTGGCACTAGTTTTATTCTTACTTTGGGGTGGGGGCTTTTTTCTTTCAGCTCTTTGAAGCCACTGAATGTGGAAATGGATATGTAGAAGCAGGAGAAGAATGTGATTGCGGTTTCCGAATGGTAAGTAGAGTTATATATTGCTCCACAAGTCTTTCTTATAAAATTTATTAAGATAAATTCAGTGATTGGTAAGGGAGGGTGGAAAGGTTATGGAACTGAATTTGTTTTGCCTGTTGTTTGGGAAAAATTTTGTTAAAGGCCTATGTTAAAACATTTTTTCAAATGACAATGAGTGCAAAGACAGTGTCCTCTGAACAGTTCCTGTTACAGTTGCCAGTGACAAGATACAGCTGTTTCCCAGCAGTTTTTGAGTTGCACTGGAGAAGTGCTTACCCCTTTGCTTTTCCTGGATAGCATATCTGGAGTGGGAGACTCCTTACTGATACTTTGGAGACTGGTGCCTGTGTTCAGACAGAACATGTAAACTGTTGTTTTCTTCTCTATTGCAGAAATACTCCAATAATGTTTTTGCAAAAATGTGCCCTCTAGATTTGAGTCCTCATTCCAGTATTTAAATATAATTGCACCTGTAATTAGATTGGGATTTTTTTCCCTGCTTTGAGTTTCACTATTGAACTAAGCAGCGTACATTTGGCACAGGCCTCAGAAGATGTGAATCCCTGTGTTGCTACAGCATTGTATGTCACTGTTTTCCCTTTAGTATTTGAGTATTGCCAAGGCTTCTTCCAGCTGATAATTTCAAATCATTAGTGATAACCTGAATCTTTTGTCCACTAGTACATAATAGTTTGATGTTGGAAAGATTGTGAAGAAAAAAAACTTGTTTAAAATGGAAAGCTAAACTTTTTGCTTAATTTTTTCTCCAGGAATGCTATGCAGACTGTTGTAAGAAGTGCTCTCTTTCTAATGGAGCTCACTGTAGTGATGGACCCTGCTGTAATACATCGTGTCTTGTGAGTGTTGCTGCCATATATCAGTTGTTCTTTTCAGTTGTCCATTGCAGTCATGTGCAGCCTAAAGTTCAAAGTTCAAAATGTGTTTTAGATAGAAGGAGAAGGAGCAACTGATGTAGATGTATTCTTAGTGCTGAACTATGCTTTTTGTTTTCTAGTTTTTCCCACGAGGTTATGACTGTCGATATGCAGTGAATGAGTGTGACATTGCAGAGTTCTGCACTGGGGATTCTGGACAGGTATGTGCACAGAAATGTTCCCTGCTTGCACTGCTGATGTTTGTTTGCACTCTTTTTTTGTATTCATTTAAGAGGAAAATTGTATTAACAAACTGCACAGTCATATGCCCAAAGTGATGATGTAATAATGGAGTGTAAACTATTGTAAACTCATGAAAATAATAATCTAAGTGGACTCAAAAGATGACTTCTCTAGGTTTATTTGGTTTTTATAACTCTTGGGGTTTTGTGTATAATATTTGTCAGGCATCCTTCTTTACTCTTTGCCTCATCTATAACCTAAATAATAAGAATACACTGCAAATGGGAATGTATTCAAAGGTAATAACACTAAGATTTTATGAAATAAAATAGCTTAAAATATAATTGTAGAAAATTACAACTAATGGGGTATAGAAACATAGAATCATTTTGGTTGGAAAAGACCTTTTAGATTGAGTGGAGCCATTAACCCAGCACTGCCAACTCCACCACTAAACCATGTCCCTAAATGCCACATCTATGTGTCTTTTAATACCTCTAGGGATGGTGATTTTACTGTGTCTCTGGGCAGCCTGTTCCAATGCTTGACAACCCTTTTGGTGAAGAAGTTTTTCCTAATATCCAACCTAAATCTCTCCATCAGAACTTAAGGCCATTTTCTCTTATCCTGTCATTTGTTACCTGAGCAGATGAGGCTGACCTCTGTGTCTCTACAACCTCCTTTCAGGGAGTTGTAGGTGGTGAAAAGGTCCCCCCTGAACCTCCTCTTGTCCAGGCTAAACAACCCCAGATCCCTCAATTGCCCCTCATAAGACTTGTATAAACTGTGTTATGTTTCCTAAGAGTGTGCACGTGCATGAGAATTTTAAAAGTTGTGGATCTTACGCATTTGTCCTGAAAACATTTGGCTAATATACTCAAAAATATAGGAATAAACATAAGAAAAATATAAGAAAAATTGTTGTTTCAATTTGAGTTCTTTGAAATGGTCAACATTCTGTACGTTTTCCATTTTCACAGCAACTTTGATGCTTTTCAATATTGAACACTTATATATTTATTCTATTTATGTAAGAACTTCGTAACTGATGCAGTCATCTACTTCATCAAGTTCTTAGCCTTGAAGAGATGAGATTCAGGACAGATAACAATCTCTTTAAACATTAGCTGTAGTTATAAATGCCAAGAAATTAACAATAACTTCCTCTAATTTTATCATCTGAGATGGCAGCAGGTAGACAAGTAGCTATTGCCAATATTTTATCATAATTCTTTTAGTCTGTAGATGGAGCATTCTTAATGAGCAAGAGAAGAGCTTTCTCAAGCTGCCCTCAGAGTATTGGCTAACACAGACCAGTGCAGCAGCATTCTCTTCCAAATTTTCACAGGTTCCTATTAGATGAGGAAAAACCTTAAGAATGGTTTAAAGGAAGTCCTTACTTTAGTAGTCTGAGGCTTCTGGACCTAGTGACTTGTTTGTACGAAAGAATTTCCAGTGCCAAGGGAACTAACAGTTAATGTCATTAAACCCCCTGAAGCTCTGTAAGCAATAGACCGTAGGTAGGCTGTCACCAGGTGCTCCCTCACTGTTGTAGCTGAACTGAAATGCGTGTGGTGGCGGTGTTGCAAACATGGCCCCAGTATTAGCTACCAAGTATCCTCTTACTGAACACACTGGCTTTCATTTTGCTTCACCTCCTTTATTTCTTCTTGGAATATGCAGAAAGTTAGACTTGAACCTTGTATTTCATGGCTCAAGATGTTAATTTTTTCATTTCTATTTGTAGCTATAAAGATTATTGCACTAATTATGTTTTCAACCCCCTTTATATGTTGTCCAATTTTCTTAAAAGCAGGAAGATTCTATATGTAATACTCTGATATATTATTACAGTACACATGACAAAAAATATTCTTAATTTTTTCCAGTGTCCACCAAATCTTCATAAACAAGATGGGTATGCCTGTGATGCTAATCAGGTATGCAGTGTTTTAAAATCCCTGCACATCAGCAAATAGAAATCAACCAAATACATATTGTGATTTGATTTTGGCATTGATTTTTAAAACTTCTGTATTCCATATTTCTTCATATATTTTATCCTTTAAATATCAATGTTGCTTGTGTTTTATGCACTCTATGAATAGTAATAATTTCTACTTTGAGTGAAATCTACTTGGTATCTCTACATTTTATATGTAGATATTTTATTACACTCCACGTTAATAGGTTTTTTACAACTATGTAAAGGTATAAAGCAACTGTTTAAATGTCAGTATGTATTGGACACAAACTGGCTTTGGGAAGCTGGGCCAACATGTGTACTTCATCTACACAAATTCATGGAATCTACATCTCAACGTGCATGTGAAGGGTGAAAATGAGACATTTGTTCTGGGAGGGAAAGGAGATGAAGTTCTTTTCAGTTCTCATTCCTAACACGTTGTGTTTTTTTAGGGTCGCTGCTATAATGGTGAATGCAAGACAAGAGATAATCAGTGCAAATATATCTGGGGATCTAGTAGGTTGACTTTAAATTCCTTAAATGTATTTTATTTCTAGTTCATGCCTGCCTTTGCTTTGGATTTTTTGTATTTTTATTTTTTGTTCTTGTCACTCAAAGTTTTCTGATCAGTAGAGTGAGTAGACTGCAGTGGGAAAATGGCTTGATTGCCAAATGGAATTCTGCACCTGGGAGTGGTGTCAGTGAGAGAGTTCTGGCATTATGTGGCTGCAGATCTGGGAAGGGCAGCAAATGCTACTAGGCGGAAGGGGTTCAGGATTTTTTGGGTATAGTTCAAAAACAGGTGTTTTGGGGTTTTTTTTAATGACAGTCCCCAGTTCCATTATCCCATCAGTGGTTCATGCCAAAGCTGCTCCATCTTGTCTCTCCCTCCTATACTATTCTCCAAGTCAGGAAAATTAGTACATTGGTGTGAACTTAAATATGCATAGTATGGATTTAAGTCCAGAGGTGTTGAATTAAATAGAATTGCAATTGCAATGGGCCTTGCTTGCAGCAGAGAGGGGCTGAATGTTCTGTGTAATGACTTGGAGACAATTCAGCAGAGTAGAGCTACCAGGACGTCCTGTGCTCTGGCATTTAGTGTGTTCTTATGCATTTTGTCTAATCATAACTGCCACTGAGGCAACTCTGTATTATTATTTTATCTTCCTCTATATAATTGTTGTGCTTTGCTATTTTCTTTCTTTTAGATTCATTTTTAGAAACAACAAATGAGCTCGTCAGTAAATAATTATGGGTTTAAAACCTATTAGTTCAGAATTTTACTCCTAAAAATAAGTAAAAATTACACTGTCTTCAAGTTTGATTTCCTGTGAACGTCTGAAAAATAGAATAAAATCAACATTGAGTTGATGTTAGAACATATGCTTATCATAAATGTCTTATATAAAATCATCTGAAATGCAGATCAGGAAAAATTGCAGTGAAAAACAAATAGATTAAATCTTTGTGCAACTGTTATGAAGTGAACAAAATTAGACCACAGATAAATTTCATATGCAGAATACAGTACAGACACAATGGAGGCTACTTTTAGAAGTTCAGAGCAAATTTTGAACATATCAGTAGATATTTCAGTTTAGCCTGTTCTCCCTTTTAGTCACTGGAAAATACAATCTGAGCACATACATGTGTATTTAAATTGATGTTTTGTATTAAAAAAATTACAGAGAGGGGCAGCAATAAATTATGCAGGTTTCAAAGCTGTCATGTTGCTAGTGGAAAGCATGTTTCTTTTTTCTTCATCAACAGAGTCTTCAGGATCTGACAAATTTTGCTATGAAAAGCTTAATACAGAAGGCACAACAAAAGGAAACTGTGGAAAGGATGGAGACCGATGGATTCAGTGCAGCAAACAGTAAGTTCAGTTTGGTAGAGATTATTTGTAATTTAAATAGATTGGTAATGGTTTAATACTGTCTACTTTTTCTACATTTTCATGCATGTTTCAGCAGCTTGTGTTGTATTATTTTGAATTTTCTTTCCCTCCCGAGGTTTGCATCTTGAAAAAATTGCACTCTGACAAATCTTTGAGTGACTCAGCAATACACTTGTAAAGAATTCTAAATTTTCAGAAGAATGTACTGTGACTTCAATTATTTCAGAGGAGCTGAGGGACAAGACAACAAAAAGTCACAAGTTCATAACATAAAAACACCTCAGCCTTGGCAGGGATAAATCAGGAGGCAAATACACACACTCTGTTAACTTGCTCTGGGACTGACACCAGATTATGCTATATCAAGTTTGCTCCAACCTTTATTTCGACCAGAGAGGACCATGAGACATTTGGATGCTATACAGGAAAGGCCTGATTCATTTCCATGTGATCATTACTAGTTGAAGATTTAATTAAATTTACTTTTCAAGTTAATGATCATTAGTAGATAGACTTAAATTTCTCCTGATTTACTTCTGTTTTGTAATTTTTAATTATGTATATACAAATTTCAGTTTTGGAATAGCATTTTCCTTCTTTGACTATTTGATGCTTGTATAGTGGCTTTTTTATTACTAGTTTTCAGATAGGATCATAAGGAAAAAAGTTGTTTAATGGATTTTTTCATATTTAGATGAGGATAGTGTGTTCTAATGTGTTTGTTAAACCCCTCATTCCTATAAAAGCTTTTCTTTGTTGGTTGAGAGATGCAGGACAATGATCTGGCTGAAGGGCTGTTTATGTTTTTTTCAGTTTTAACAAAGTAAATTTCCAGCATTCATCCAGCTGCTTCTGTGACTTAGGACAATCAGTGTTAGCTGATATCCTTCTATTGAAGATATAAAAGATATGTTGTATATATTATATAAAATATATTTAAATATATGCAGATATAAAATAACATTAAAAAAAAGCAGATTCTTTACCAAAACGTGGGCACACACAACTGCACACTAAAAATTGTTGTTATGGTTCTGTTGTCCTACAAGGGAAATAAAATGCAATGAATATTTCAAACTTTATATTAACGTGTGGTGTGTAAGCTGCCAGAGAGAGGGAAAAGCAATTCAGCCTAACATGACAAAGCTTTGTACATTTTGGCTCCTCTTACTTGTACTGGGTTGTTCTTAGAGCACAGATACATTCTGTGCTCATGTGAGCATTCACTGGTGCATTGCAATGAATAATGACTTGTTTCTGCCTTTTGTCATTTAAATAAAATAATATTTTATTTCCAGGCTTGCACTCTGAAAGTCTATCATGTGGCTTATAGTAATATATTACTGTCATCAGCAGCACCATTGCCAGACTTTCTTTTTTTGTAAGTTTACCTCATATTATTCCAGTAATATTTTGATTTATGTTTTCATTTTCTAGTGATGTTTTCTGTGGCTTCTTGCTCTGTACTAATCTTACTAGAGTTCCACGAGTTGGTCAAGTTCAAGGAGAAATTATCCCAAATTCTTTTTATCATCAAGGACGCATAGTGGACTGCAGGTAAAAGATAATGCAGTATTCCAACACGATTTTTCTCTGTCAAACCTAATTAAATTAGGATAGATATAAATGTGAGATTCTGTGAATTTAGGTAATTGCAGCAAAATCATTATTCTGAGTGGTATTTCTTTTGATTTAAAAAAAAATCCCAAAACCATAAAAAGCCTAATATTCCAAATTTAAAGAAGGTAAAATGTGGGTTATACTTCTGAATCTTCTGCTTGATCCCTCCAATAGCAGAACTTCACAGTCAGAGCTTAAAGCTCAGCATTATGTTTTTCTGGGGGTGGAGAAAGTCTGTGATTGCCAAAGACCTGTATTTTAAATATAATGATTTTGAGTGTTAAATACTCAAAGAAACAGCTGTAGTGAAGTGAAGGCTGAGAGGGAGGAAATGGCAGAGTTGTGGCAGGGTAAGATGTTCAGGTACAGTTCAGTTAAAGAACAGGTAAATGAGTTTCAGTCTGCTGCACTACTGGCTCTGTGCACAATACTGGGTTTGTATTTTGAAAACATTGCCAACATTGCTGTCCCCTAAGAACACTCTCTTACCTAGTTGGGTCCTGAGTGAACAGTGATTCTTAATTCTTCTGTTATTCCACTAGTGTTTTTATTTAAATCACATGGGAAGTTAGTCTTTTAGTATTTTTTCTAGCAATAGAAAAAAATTGAAAAAATAATATTTTCACAGCATTTGGAAAAAAAAAAGAAAGAAAATGGGCTGTCAGAGACTTAAAAATCTCCAAAGCCCAAGGTGCCCTTCTTGAGTATTTAAGTCCTAATCTAGATTTATGTTTATTTTGAAAACTGGAACACGTTGTCATTGCTGTGGACGGACAGAAAAACTCTACAGTTTTGTTCAGTCTGTCTGAATGCTTACATGAAAGCATGTCAGTGTCTACACTGACATGCTTATAATATTTCCAAAATAGTCCAGTTATAATACTAATACTACCTTAAAACTTATTTTTCCTAGTGGTGCTCATGTTCTTTTAGATGATGATACGGATTTAGGTTATGTGGAGGATGGAGCTCCATGTGGACCTCAGATGATGTGTCTGGACAAAAAGTGCCTGCCAATTCAGTCCTTGAACATAAGCAGCTGTCCCATTGGTTCCAATGGAAAAGTCTGTTCTGGTCATGGGGTGAGTCTGTACTGGGAGTGAGCAGCTCAGCTTCCCCAGCTCTCTCTGCTCTACCTGATCCTAACACCTGAAAGTCTCCCTAAGACCTTTTGATCTGAAACCACAAATGTTAGATTCAGGGGAAGACAGCCATTTTGTGATGCAAAAAAAATTGTAGAAAGGAAAGTTCTCTTGGTTCTGCAATTAATTCCAAAGAGTTGGATTTGTTAGTAGCAAGAAAGACCTTTGACATCAGTTATTGGAAGGACTTCTGTAATGTACATATACCCCTATTTCAAGCTACTTGCCATCTTGAATTAAACTTTTTCCTGCACACTAACACCTTTATAAAGTTGGTCTTGTGTTCATAGATTTATAGCCCATGGCTTAAATAAAATTCCAAACTTGGGAAACGTGGGTCCTCAGCAGAGAGGGAGTTTTTGAACAGTTCCAAACAGTTCTTGAACAGATGCAAAGTGTATCATTTTACATTCAGGCACATTATGTACTGTTATTCTACCACAAGTTCATTTGTCTAAGATATTAGGTCTGTTTTGATTAACAGATCACTGTTTTAAATACCAATAAAACCTTTCCACTGTGAGATTCAGTGAGACAAATACTTGCCTAAAGGGCTAGCCTTGGTACAAGAGTGGGGTTATTTCTTCTTGTCTATACTTGAATATGAAATTGACCATTTCAAAGTAGAGAGCTAGGTTCAAAATCAAGAATAAAAATTTTAAAATTTGAAGGTATCTAGGAGATTAGAAATCATCTTGGTACTTTTTGAGAGTGACATGAAGGGTGAGTGAACTATCTTACCTGTTCTGTTTTGGATTATTAAAATTCCTAATTTTAAAAGGCTATTTCAGTTGATCAAACCTGCCATAAAATGTGTTTAAGTTATTAGGTAAGATTCTCTGGTGAGTGTTTCTTAAAAGCAGAGCTTGCAAAAGTTGGATTTAAAAAAATCACATGTTACTCTAGAATAATTTGTGAGTTGGTTGTTTTGTGGGTTTTTTTCACATTAAGTTCCAGTGTCCAAAAGACATTATTAGCTGTTTGTCTAATGATTGACTTCATTTCTAGTCCTATAATCAAAACTTCATTCTTTATGTCTCTTTCTTGTGTCATGCTTTTTTCTACAGTAACCTCTTCTCGCAGCACCATTCCATGTTCTTTTTTCATATGGAAAGTTTATAGCTATTAACTCTTACTGTTGATTTGATGGTTTAGGTTCTGTCCACTGGATAGGTTTTTCTGTATCTAATAAATATACTGCCAATTTTAGAGTGCCAAGTCCTTTTTTAGAGGTCATTCAGGTAGATGTAAACTGAGGAAGAACTGCTCCTTCTCTTTTAGAAGCCAGACAAGCGTTCCTCATTGCTGCTTAGGAAAAATGCTGACAAAACCAATGAAAATGTATCAACTTTGTTCTATATGGGAGCAAGCTGTAAATGAGAGGTTGGAAAGTGTAACCATGTCCTGAATCTTTTCAAAGGCAAATGTTTGTGTCCCTTCTGGGCATCCAGGCTCAAAGTCCAAGTAGTTGGCTGGTGAAGCTCTAACTAGTCTAGCTAAATTGCTGTTATTTTTCACAGCCTGTGCAGGTGTGTAGTGCCAGTGATGATAGAACCACTTCTGCTTCTCCTAGCACGTGAGAGTATTAGGAAGGTTAAGGCAAACTTCCAGGTGTGTTATGTCATTCCAAACACTCAGTGCTATTGTTACAATATATAAATAGGTAAGTTTTATACCATGAATTAAATGTCTAATTGCATGTTAAATAAATGCAGTGTAGCATGTTCATGAAATGTAGTTAGAAATTAACTGCTGTCACTTATTTTTTTCCTAGGTTTGTAGTAATGAAGCCACTTGCATTTGTAATTTCTCCTGGGCTGGGACAGACTGCAGCATTGATGATCCTGTCAGGGATACTGGTGGCAAGAAGGATGAAGGGCCCAAGGGTTTGTGTTTTGTTTCAGTTTTTATGTTTTTTCAAGTATTTTCAAGTATTTATTATTATTAAATATCATATATTTATGATGTTTTTCTGTTGATACATGGTAGCAGAATTAGCATAAAAAAAAGCAAATACTATTGTACAGCTGTGTTTAGACCCAGATAGTAAAATTCTGTAGAGGAAGTAGGTTTCATGAAGCTTCATGTAGAGGAAGTAGGTTTTTCTACTTTGAGAATTGATAAAACTTACTTTTATAGCATAAATTTGTGGAAGATTTTAACAGGTATTTCTTCCTTTGTCCTTATTCTCTATTTTTTTATGATAATTTTCATTGTAATTGGAATTTGACTTAGTGTGGCTCTTATTTTTTATATGATAATTGACTATTTACATTTTACTAGAGATTTTCAGGTTTTTTTGGTCAACTAATTCAGAGAGCTGCATAAAAAAGGGAAAAGTGGAATGTCCCTGGTAAAATCAGATTCCTTGAAATCATATTGCAATGAAAGAAAAAAGAAATTAAGGTTTTTGAGAAATTATCCTTACAATCACTGTTGCTTGTTCTTATGTACTTGGTATGTATTTCAACTACATATGAAGTACAAATACAAAGAGGAGGCATTGAGGAAATAATCCAAAATTTTTTTCAAAGAGGAAGAAAAGTATTTGAATTTCTCTCTGACTCCTCTGCCAAAGAATATCTTTAGACTTGTGCTGTCCAGTTTTTTTTTAATGTCTTTCCTGTCATCAGAGCACTGTTCAACATCAGACTCTATTCATCCAGTCTTATGCATTTACAAAGTTCCCAGTTCCAGGTTCTTCTGCTCCATTGCAAGGCAGATGGAGAAAAGATAAGAGTTGTTCTAAAATGTAGTCCTGAGGACTCAGACTCTAATTGATTACTCTAAAAGTACCAAGGTTTCAAGGAAGGACAGGATTTTGCTATGGCCCTCTGGAATGGCTCTACATCTGTCTTGTGTGCCTTTTTCTGTTACTCCTTAGCAGAATGGTTGCATTAGACCTTTGCCAAGAACTGTTTGAAGAGATCATCTTGAAACAAGTTGCTGTTCTGAAGGAGGCTCTGTAGACCAGTCCAGATGTGTATAGGGAATCTGTACAGGTGCTTCCTGGACTCCCAGTCCCAACATTGTTCAGTGTAGAGCTGCCTGGTTTGTACTCTGCCTTACAAGCCGCTTATCATTCAATTTCCTCTAAAAACCTTCCTGACAGTGGAATGCTGCTTAGAGAGTCTTTAAAAAAATAAATTATGGAGATCAACACTACAGAGCTGTTCAGTTCTTTGTGTGTGTGGATGAGGAGAGCAGAATTTTCAGCTATGGCTCTGAGAGCACATGAATTTTACTTTGGTCATTTCCAAATCTGGTAGGTAAGAAATGATTCCCTCCTCTGTGAAAAGGTCTATAGGAAGGGTAAACACAGAAGGTACACTTATCTTTGATAAATTACTGTAAGTCAGATTAACTCATCTAGTTCAAAATGGAAATACCTTTGTGAAAATTAGTACATCAATGTTGAAATATTCTGGGAAAAAACCTTAAATGAATAATATGTGCATGGATTTCTGCCAGCAAGTACAGGCAAAGTTTAGACTGCATTTTTCAGTGGAGTCCTCTGCAAAATGGCAGACTGTGCTTTTGTTCGAGGTGGCTCAATGATCTCAAAAGATGGGTTATTTTTCTTACAGTGTTACAGTAATTTACTGATGTTGAATCACCTAGAAATAAATTTAGGAGACTGAACACTATGATCTCTTTCTGTGTGCTTATAGAGGAATTGCTTTGTGAGAAGATTTCAGAAGAGTACAGTAGTAGTTTACTTTGTTGTAATGACCCAACATATGCAAGAGTAGCTTCCACTAAGTTTTTATCCCTTATTACTCCCTATGTCATATGCCAGTTTACAAGTCTAAGACCAAAATACTTGTTTTTCCTTAGCCTTATGGTTGAATGAAGCGTAACACTCATGATGTGAAAATTTATCTAATAGGTTTAATATTTTCCACACCTAACTCCAAACATTTTTCTTGCTACAATTAGAATAGAGTTTGGGAGCGTTGCTATTTATGTATTGTTGTGATAATTGACAATTGACTGCTATTCTGCTGCACTTTTCAGACTTTTCCATCATCCATCAATTGCTTTTTGGTTCCATTTTCTATTTCAGGATAAAAAAATTCATGGTCCTTAATTATGTTGCTATTAATACATGACTCTTGAATTACTCTAAAGTCAGCAACCTACTGTATCCTGTACTACTAGATGTACGCAGCATTTAGCAGTTTGGGGAAGACAAAGAGTTCTTGCTGTTAGTTTTTGGTTACTGCAGAAACTTTGAATTACTTTAGAGTGTGGGTTAGCAGTTTTGAAATCAGTGGGACTCCATATACACGAGATTCTTCTTTGCAATTTAATTGGCAGAATTAGGCCTTTATTTGACTGGTGGAGTACTGTTTGTTTATTTTAATATAAAGCTTATGTCTCAAGTGTGTGTGTGTTTGTGTGTTTGTGTGTGCATATTTATGAAACAGGAAAAAAATTCCCAAAATATTTAAAAACACACTTCACTCAGCATGGAGTCTATAAAATCTTTGTCCCTAAGTTCCCATTTGACAGGGAATTCAGCTGCTTGCTTGTGGCCTATATAGACTCCGTGACTCTATCAAACTTTCAATCTCTAACAAAAGAGATGTACAGAATTTTTTAAGGATTAAAAGTAAGGCCTCGATATCATGAGAGACTATCTGAACATATCAAAATTTCTAGGGTGTTACCTGAAGCATATTTCTAGGGTAGGTTTTTGCTTTTAAAAAGTGTTACCTGTTTTAGGTCATATAGATAAACAGAGAGTCTTATTGATAAATGCAGTAACAAAGAAAAATACTACTAATTAGTAAAAGAATTATTTTAAAAGTTGCGGGTTTTTGTTTTTTCCCGAGGTGGAATTGTTTCCAAACAGTTTTCATTTTCTTAATTATATTATGGATACAGTAAGTTTCTGGTGATCAAAAAGAAAGGTTTTTTTATTGTCAATTTATTTACATTTTGGCTGTTTTAAATAAGCAGTAGGTTGAGGATGTTCCCTTTTAGAGTAAATAATAGAATCACAAGCCAAAAGGAATTTACAGGAAAACTTCTCATTGAAATATTTGCAAGCATTCAAAGAAAACTAAATAGAGCTCATTTCAGAATTTTTAAAGCTACGTTATTTGGTAAACAAAGGTTCCTGAGGAGATTTGAATTGTTTATCCAACAGTGGATTATATTATAAAGTATTCCTTTGAGGAATTATTTCATGTTTTCATTTTAGACGTATATGTGATGATTGCCTGAAAAATTCTTCCCTTTTCCCTCCACACAGTGAGCATGGCCGCTAACAGGCTAATAGGTGCAGTGGCAGGGACCATTCTGGCCTTGGGGGTGATTTTTGGAGGCACAGGGTGGGGAATAGAGTAAGCACTTTTCTCAGTTTGAGTTCTCTGTCTGGTGCCTTAGTGTGTGAGGTAACCGTATGCACCTGAGCCCTCTGTGTTGCCCCTTAGCTTTGTCCTGTGGTGACCGTATTTGTCGTGTGATTTGACTGTGTCTGTGTCATGTGGTTTGCTCATGCAGTGTTGAACCTTCTCCTGTCTGGGGTAATGTGGGGCATAAAACAATAAGTTTGTGAATTTTTACATCGTCACCATAAAATTAAATGCCTAAATGTTTCCATTACACCAAATTACCAAAAAAAAAAAAAAAAAAAGGAATTTCTTTATTATTTTGCAAAAGAGACTGCATAATGTGAACTGCTTTATTACATGCAGGGCTTTCAGTCTAATGGTCAAGCTAGGCAGATGAAAGCTGATGACAGTCATACAGACAGGTAATTTTACAGTAAAGCTTTTGAAGGTTCTGTTGCTAGGTTTCTGTTACCTCAAGATAGCACAGTGCTGGAGTGTAGTATTCATGTATAAAGAATATGTATGAGCAATTTTTATTGTCTTTTCCTAGTTCTAGGAAATGGTAATCCTAAGTGTTATCCCAATACCTCAATTTTAACCATCACTATGATTTATATAAATTTGTGCTCATGTATATATACACATAAAAAGGCCCATGTAAAGGCTGTCTTCATTCTGCATTCACTATGCAAACTACAGATGATATGACTGCTATTTTTGCTGCTCTGAGATTTCCAACTTCTCCATGTTTCTAGTACTATATATGACATCTGGCATGTGACAGTGGCATCTCTCTGAAGGAGGATTCATTAGCAAGACAGTCTGTGATTTCCAATCAGGCTGAGTGCAAAGGCATTCTCACACAGCTCTAGTCCAGTGAGGCAGCACTTCATGTGTTTGAGTCTGCAGCCCTAGGAACCTGTCCATACACCTGTCCATACAAGATTCTGAGAATCTTGAGATCCAAGATTCTCAGAAGAGTAAAAACCTTTGTGTTCACAGAGGACAATTATTAGAAAACAAATAGAAGGAAGACGGTAATAGGTCATTTCCTTGAGAAAGATCAGATCTGTGTTTTGCTGGTAGCTTTTACAACTGTTTGCTAAAAATTGAAGACTGTGAAAGTTGTAGAGGTTTGGTGGACAGATTCTGGAGCAGAAAATTTACCTAATAAGTTGAGGACCACTTGCCTTTTGCTTACATTCTGCCTTGTTCCCTTCTGTTTGTCTCTTCCCTCACCTGCTGTCTCAAGCCACTCAGCTCTGACCAGTGTCCCTGACCATTTGTTCTTGCTCCTGTACCCTTCTATACCAATGCCAGCTTTTCTTCATCTCTCCTCTGCTTTTATTGCTCACTACCTGACTCATTCTTTTTGTTTCTATTAATTCTTTTTTTCCTGCATCTCATCAATATTTCTCTGTCCTCTGATTTCTTCAGATACAAACGTGCATTCAAGGCAAGCCACTGCTACTTTTTGTTGGTTTATAGAAAGCACGCAGGGAATGCAAATTTCCTTTCAGTTCCTAACCTGATGCCAGGACCTCTCCTTCCTCCTCCTTCCTCGCCACTTCACTTGCAAATTATAAATGCTTGTTCCAAGTGCTGAAATAACTTTAACTACTTAATGATTTATGAACTTATTTCAGGAATCATGGGGGACAAAATGGTGTAGTAGTTTTTTTCCAGATTTCATACCAAAATTGATACTTAGCTTTGATAACTTAAACCAGATGATTTGGCTGGCAAAGTGACAGGCAAGAAAAGACATCAGATCACCAGAGTTGTTGTTACCTGCAGGACAGTCTGCAGTAAACTTGCCTTTTCTAATACTGGCAGAGTTTCAAATGGTGTGTATTAGTTCTTGTGGAATCTATTTGATGATGATGAAGATTTAGGGAATAGTCTGAAGTCTACTGAAGTTACAGGTGTGTTCTGCTTTAACACCTTCGGTAGGATTTGTATCAGGGCCCTAAAAGATGGCCAGGGATGGTATGATAGCCATGCCAGAGCAGTGTCCTTGCAGGAAAAGGAGGTGTGCCAGGCAGTTATCTGCAGGAGATTACTCCTGATAAATCTGTGTCTGCAGGTTATAGCAGTAGTGTGGTGGAAAGAACAAATATACCAAAGTGTTGCCTCTTGTGATAGTCTGGATGGAAAATGATCCCGCAGTATGGTGGTTATTGAGACCTTCCTCTTACTTCTGGTTTGTTGAGCATCTGAGTTCAGTGATTAGAGAGGTTTATTGACCTCATGTGGATTTTTATTTTTCTTCATAAATGTCCCATTACTGGTAGCAAAATTCTGGTTTATTAACAATACAATTTATTTGGTAATGCTTAATAAAACATAAGGCATAGATCCTTACAGTAAGGTATAACACATGAAAGTAATCTCATTTTAAGTACTTTTATGTGCACAGTTTGTCTTAAAATGACTTATCAGTGATCCTCTTAGATCTCTGTGTTTTGAAACTGGGATTCAACAGTTGGAGTACTCCAGTCTCATAAATAAGTGGTTGCTGTTTAGTCATATTACTTATTCTACAGGCTTGATTTTTTTTATTTTTATATTACCTGAGTCTAATTTTTTTGTATATTATCATCTTCTGTTTAAATTGATTGAATTATTTAATATTTATAGTAAATACAATAGTGATTTTCTTTATTGAAAGAATAAACTGCTGTTTGGTGATTAGATGTGCACTGTGAAATGGATACACATCCCTGGGCATTTAACAACCGGGGAACATAGTAAGAAGAGAGATGTAAAAGTGGTGATTTGGCACATCTTTATCTAATTTATGACTACATTACTATCAATTAATCATTGTACCTCTTTTGTGAGAAGATGGCATTCTATGGCTAGAAAGAAATTTGCTTTAGAATTTTTCAAGGCTTATTTATTACAGATTTTCAAGGCAAATTTATTACAGATAAATCACTTGCTGTGTTTTCAGTCTTTTGTTCTGTGAGATCATTTGATGAAATCCAGAGCAAACCGTAGCTCTCAGTCAGATATGGTGGCTCATTAGGCTGCTGTTACAAGCAAGCCTTAATTGGAACAACACTGCCTGCAGGATGGCACTTACCCTCCACCATGCTCAAGCCTGTTAATTTGAGCCAGGTGTGACTTAAAGGTAAGTCCAAATAAGATACATTCTTCCAAATTGTGCAGAATTACCTTTTGATTTTTGTTGTCAAATTTGTGCACTCTTTAAAATTCACTATATTTTTCTTCAGTCCAACTATTTTATTCATATCCCTGAATACTCTTTGTGTAGGAACTGCAGGAAGCAATTCTTAAAACTTGGTTTTCTTTTAGCTAATCAGAATCTCCAGAAGCACTGGGGTGAGAAACATGTAGTGGAGGCAATAAAGTTAGGTGGCTGCAATAAATTTTAAAACTTAGGGTAAGTGCTTATTGCAGTGTGTAGGGCTGGGCAGGAGGTTTTGTAACATCGACCTAACAGCTTAAAACTTTCAGTTGTTGCAGCTGCCCTTGCTCTTTCTTTGCTGCTGCCTGGCTGCTCCTCTTTCTTCTGTATATTAGCTGTGCGACAGTTTTCCGAACTCAGTTTCAGAACAATTAATCAGGAAAATTTCAATTGCTGTGTAGAAGTGTTGGGATAGGGGTAAGAGCTGTTTTTGAAGGCTATTCCTGAATATGTAAATGGTTAAACAAAAAGTGTGTGATATGCTGCAGAAAAACTGTTGAGTTCCTTTCATTTTGCCTTGAGTTCAGATGCAATGTTTTACATCAAAGACTGCAATAGGAAGTTTTTGTACAGAGCAAATGTTACTCAAGCCTATTGTCAGTTTTCCTCTGTCCTGTGTAAACAGAGCACTTAAGGGTCAATTATTAATATCTGATTTAGGTGTTCTTGTGCCCTCTTCAGAAAATTGCAGAAAATATTTTGTGCTGCTTCTTTTTGTTGCTCTTTTTTTCTGCTCCACCCTTCCCCACTTTGTTGTTCAGTAACTTCTTGGGGACGATGAAGAGATGCTTTGATGTTTGGAAAGCTTAGTGAAAACAAACTTTTATTTCAGCTTTCGTTCCCTATTATATAATACTTCGCTTTTGTCAAACAATTGTAAATTTAGCATTGATGTAACTGTAGGATGTCTTGACTCTGATAAGTAAGTGGTGCTAGATGCTTTCAGCTCAAATTAAAATATCTACACCTTTCAGGAGCTCCATGAAAAAGAGAGGGCTTTTTGATTTTTTTATTTCTTTCTCATTTTCTGTAGTCTTTCTGTAATCTTAAAACATACAGCATTAATACTCTTCCCTCTAAGTTAAGGAATTATTCACAACTATCTTAGTGTCCTCAGCTGACTGTTCATGCAGTAGATAATGGAGTAAGTTACAATGGAATTCACTGTCTAATACTAGGTTTTTATCTATGGTAGAAGTCAGCATAGCACAATGCAGAGACCAACAACTTTGTCTGTTCCAATTGTTAAAGAAAAGTAAGTTAAGTTGGGCTTGTTGAGACTGTTTAGAGGCATCACCTTGTGTGCTGTCTATATTCCCTGAATTGTTTGACTACCCTTCAGATGCTTCACATAATGTGAATGAAGTCGTTGGTTCTTATGTCTGTCTTACCCTAATCCTTTACCACAGGTCCTAGTGCCACCAATCTTATAATAGGCTCCATCGCTGGTGCCATCCTGGTAGCAGCTATTGTCCTTGGGGGGACAGGATGGGGCTTTAAGTAAGCAATGCCGCATGTCTTCTCTTCGGTGGCTCTGGCATTTCTATTTCTTGCTTACATCACTAAATTTTGAGTTCCTGCTACAAGAGTTCCAAGTTAACCACCCAGACTCTAACGAACTGCTTTAAACAAGAAAAGAAATTACACATGCAGTAAACAAGCGGAGGAAATGGATTTAAAAATAGCAAATGTTACCAGGGTGCAAAGTTGAATAACAATAAAAGAATTAGGTGAATTCATGAAAATTAAATTAACACTTAAGGAACAAGGTCTTTTTTCACCTCCACTCCGTGGCATTGAAGCTGATTATGTTGGTTAAAAAGCCCTCAAAAGATACATGTCTTATTTTGAATGTAGTAGTACTTTCAAACTGCTAAACTTTTTGACAAAAGGAGATGTCATGTAAATGTTGAGTGGTGGAAGGAGCAGAGTAGTTTTCAGGAACAACTGTGTTGACGTAGTTGACTCAGGAATAGCAGACCTAACTTCTTTGTGGTTACTGATTTAATTTTTTTTATTATTGATAGACAATTTAAAAAACAAATTCAGGTTTAGAGAGACCCTTTTGAAATCTTCAGCTGTTTCCTGAAAGATGAAAGGATTTCTCTCCCAATTCTAGTTTGATGTGTTTTGTAACTATAAGGACTAACAGATTAGTCATTCCACTTGACTATGTAAAAGCAAACAGAGAATCTTGTACAAAAGTACTTAATTCCTACCCTTTTTGTAGTGTCCATTCTGCCCACATGCATGGTCTGTATTTGGTAAAAAAGATCTCCCTTAAGATTCAGTGTTTATAACCTAATGGATTATGGAAATAATTAAGTACAAGTGATTTCTCATGGCATTTAAAGTTGCTGTTGCTTTTCAATAACATGAATCAAGGTTAAACCATGATACAACAATAAACCATAATTCTTCAAGGAGTATAAGTAGTAGTAATAATAATTCAAAGAAAATTTTCTATGGCCTCTATTCACGTTTCATGTCAGAGTTGAGAAGAAAAAAATTATTCCCTGATTAAGGCAGTTATCAAAGTAGAATCTAGTTTGGTCATATTTATCTTGTAATTCACTTTCAAAGGTCACCTGCAAATGTTTTACTTCTAGTTTATACTCTTATATTTTCAATGTTTCAGCTGGCCTTAATTAAATATGCATATAGAAAATATTTCAAAATCCTTTCAGGCCTGCTGAAAGCAGCAAATCAGGCTTTGCCCTTTCTTCTGGACAAGGCAATTACTCCCTATTGCACTGCCTGTCACTGTTGGTGTTCTCAGATATACTCAACACCCGCCACATTCATTTTTCTCTCAGTGCTTGTTCAGAGGGTGCCCATTGGAAGCAACCAAGCTAGATTCTGTTGGGAAAAAAAAAAGCTTACCCTTTTGGATGCATTTTCTAAGGTAAGAGACATTTGTCCATTGCTTAGCAATTCATAGGCTTTGCAGAAGCAGGGTGTGCATCCCTAGATGATAGGTTTGTATTGCACAAAGTAGTTTGCTAAAAACAAAATACATGTCATGAAAATAAAAAATAATTAGTCAGTTCTTCCTCTGAGTCTTTTCAAGCTGTCTTGTGCCCTGGCCACCTTTGCCATCAGCACTGCAGCCCCTGCCTCCAACAGACACAGAGCTGGAGAATTTGCATGAAAGAGAGGAGTAGGACAATCCCTCCCTGTCTAAAACAATACAGGATTTAATTGATTATTTGTTCTTCGTGTTCCACACCTCTCAAATTGCTCTCACAAGTGTTCAGCTTTGCACCCTGGTGTCATTTATTTGCCCAAAAGGAGAAGCTTGTTACCCCTATAGAGGATCTGTGCTGGAAATGCCTCCTGAAGCTCTTACTCTCACAAGAGCAAGATACAACTGTTTATTCTGTAGCAGAACCTCAAATACACTGGCCTGGCCTAGCTCACAGCTTGAAGTGCATGTTTCTTCTGGGGGCCAGAGGGGAACAGAAGAGGCTTTTCAGCTTGTACATGAAGAGGGCTAGCCCATGTAGACCCCCAATACTTGGCTTCAGATAGATCTGGAGGGACAGATGAGGATCATAAAGGGATTTTAACTTTTCCTTTTTTTAAGCAAGTTATATATTTAGTCTCTGCAACTATGAGAGAAGGTAGCTAACACTGTACAAACTGGGAGATGTGATTTCTGTTTCACAGGTTATCAGATGTTCATATGAACATACGGTACTGTGGTGTCAAGTCCATATCAAACGTAAGCTGCAACTAAGCAAACTTTGTTCATGAACTGAGGTGGGGGGTGGGGGTTGGAGGGGAAGTGTAAAAGAAGGCTTGATGCAAGTTCAGAGAGACCAAGTAAAAACAGCTCAACAAAAAACTTCCAGTTTCAAGAATGAATTCAAGGTCAATTTTCAATCAAGTTAATGTGTGGACAGAATAGGAAAGAAAATGTTAACTGACAATTTTACAGAATATAGAATCTCATTAGACATTTCAGGTGGCTTAAAGGCTGTGGATAGAAACCTTGTTAAGAAGTAGATTTAACTCAGCTGAGCCTTGCATAGTACTTTTAAATCTGCTGGTGTTTAGACAGCAGTAAGAACTTGAGTTTGGTGCAGCAAGTCTGTGCAAGGTTTCAGTATACAGTGTTTAATATAGGAAGGACATTTTTACCATTAGAGTAGCTCAGGGGCCTACACTTCTTTTCCTAGCATATATTCACTCACTTTTGCTAAGCTACTGCAGTAATACAAGTCAATTAATTCTTTTGTTACTGATTTTAACAGCAATTTTGGTAACAAAACACTGCTAAGAGGTAATACTAGGAAGAGTGATGTGGAAATGCACATGAAAAACTGCTACTTGTTATAGCAGAATACAAAAGTGGCAGATAGAGAAATGATTGTAGGCACAACTCTATTTCCAACAATTGTTCTCAGCTAAAGCTGAGCTGCAAGGTTTTCTGTTTCTTTAATAGAAGGTTAATGGAGGAACCAAAGACTTACCCACCTATAACAGATGCTGAGGTTGAACTGGTCTGTGCAGTCTCATTTAGACCCCAAAGGTTTACACAAGTTAAAGCAGTGGAATGCTGATGGGAATTTCGTGAGGAAGGAGGTTTTGGTCCCTTACCAGCATTTCCATCAAGCATGAATTGTGGACCAAAATCCAGAATCCAGTCATCACTGCACAAACAGCAGCTAGAATCAAACGTGAGATATTTTCTCATTTTTTCCCCAAACTACTGGAATAAAATGTCAGTGTCTTATTTTAAGTTTCTTTTTTTAGTCCCTCATTTTGTTAATTTTAATCAGTTTTGTAGCAAAAGTTAATTTATTTAACCTCTTCTTCAGCATTTGAACCATGCTTTAGGAATGCCTATGAAAACATTAGCTAGTTGAAGTGATTAAAATACTGGGTTTGCATAAAATCTGTAAATACTTCAATAAAGCTTTGTACTTATATGATCACATATAGGGGCACACATTTACAAGGAATGTACTCTATGCCATGTTCCTAGTTAGTTGCACAAAAGAATGCAGCAGATTGCAGCAAGGTATTTCTTGAATACATCCAGCCCTTTTTGAAACCAGTTATTCTTTTCTGAAATATTTTTTTTGTAAACATGACCGTGTTAGGCAGTGATGTGCTGTAGCATGGAGTGCTTTTTTGATTAAAAATAACATATACTTTTGGTTTTGTTAGAGACCCTTTTTGTGGTTGGATTACAGACAGAAAGGCTGACCCTGGCATTAAAACTTTAAATGCAAAGAAAAAGCTGATGTTCTAAGATCTTCCACATAAACCAACAAAGGACTAGGAAGCAGCATCATTCCCGTGTGTGTCCTTCCGTAGAGGACACTTCTGCCCCCTTACCATTTAACTGAAAAATAGCAGAAGGAACCTTGTACTGCTATAAACTCATAGCTATAAATGGTAGAAATATCCAGAATCTGCTACTCACCTACTCTCCTTTATTGTAATTTTCTTGGGGAAAAGGGAGACTTGTTCTATTTGCCAATTTAAGTTAGACTACTAATTGTCTTCATTTTAGTATTATAATGGGTGTTAATTCAGGATGAAGTTGTTCTAGCAGGTCAGGTAATCAGAACAGAATTTCAATTCCTGCAGGGTAACACCTCCCTGCCCACCTCTGAAGTGCTACGATGGCAGCTCTTGTTAAAGCTTTGCATGTGTGTACCGTTTCCTTATTGACACTGTACCTCATGTTCCGTATTTCAGGCTCTTATTTTAGTTCTTCACATGTTTCTCTCTCTCATACAACATTGTTAGCAGAATATCCTAAGTGAAGAAAGGCAGTGGTTTGGTCAGTATCTTGTTCCTCAAAGGCTGTATTTCTGCTGACTAAAACTAGGAAATAAGTAAATATATGGTTTGGACAGAACGCATGATGAGGTTTGTACTAGAACACTACACTAGTCAAGATCAGGTTAGAAAACAATAGATAAGATAAAAGTCAAAAAAGTTTTGTTAGATTGTACTGGGAAGCTGGCATAGCATCTGTCCTCTGTACCATGTTCTAAGACTTTATAAAGTCCCTCTCTTTAATTAAAATGAGCTAAGGTAACAATGTAATTCAGTGTCTTGTTTTAAGGATTTGTCCTCTTCAAGCAAATGGGAATATGATACTTCCCATATAGTAGAAGGACAGGTTATGTCACCTGGATTTTTCATCTGCATTGTTGATTTAAAAGGACTGACTAATTGATTATTTGTCAGTAGTACTTGAATTCAAGGATGCTAGACAGTATTTAAAAGGAGGAGATGGGGGGAAGAGAAGCAGACATGTCCTTTTCCCATTGAAACTGACAGGACAAGCAAATACGCAGCAGCCTTTAACTCACATTTAACCAAGTTCTGTAATATTCATACTTCCTATTGGCAGTTTTGCAAGTTGGCCTGAAAATTAATTTCCTCATCTCAAATTTACCTGTAGTTTAGAGGATGAGGAATTGAGATACTGATGTAATGTCAGCCTCATTCCAAAGTAGCATTAGTACAGTAATCCTGAAGGGGAAAAGACTGAAAGATGAATACAGTAATCTTCTTTCTGAAACTAGCAATTCTTAAGCATTCATCTTGCACAAATCCAATCACAGGTAGCCAAGGAAAAAACCAAAAACAAGGATGCCCAAGAATTATCTGGAAGTCCTCTTAAAAAGAAGTTGCTTTTGCATTAGTCTCAAACCACCAGTTAAAACCTTATGTATAGAATAAATATTGTAGCAGTGGTAGAGGTTAGCAGGGCTGCGGAAGATCCAGGGGTTGGTCTGTAGCTTTAGGGAATACATGAATTCCTGTTTCTGTATTTTTTGCATGTTGGTTTGGTGGTGGTAGTGGTGTGTATGCCCAATGGTAAAACTAAATGCATGAGCCCCTTGCTTGATGCCCCACATAAAGCCAGATACTGGGGAGGTTGCACCCAACTTTTGTTGTTGCTTCCTAATGTCTTGCTGTTTGACATAGGACATCAACATCGCAGGAGATTGGATGTCACCAGCTTGCTGCCAACTGTTAACATTCAGTTCTAATCACACAACTGACAAAGCTGTCCAGTCTCCTTCGAATGCAATGTCTCAGCTGTCTTTTGCACCTTACTAAGATTCACAGCACTTATGGTTAATAGTGTGGTAAGAGCTCACAAAGGCACACACACTTTTGTCACACTGGATTACATGAACTAAGTTCTGGTGTAGCCAGAGCTGGGCACTTGCTCTGAGAACTCAAGCCTCTGTGGGCTGAAGTATTGCCATTCCTGGCACCTGTGACTCATTCTCTTTAGGTAAATGTGGGTATTCTTGGCCTAGTGCACACAGTGTTACTGGGAGCTGAAAAGTTCTAAAAATTTAGAGCACTTGAAGTACTACAGAAATAATTGATTTCTATATGCCAGCATGATCTTTAAACTGCATAAGGAAACCAGTACTTGATATCATGCTGTAGAAAGCATGCAACCAAATTCCTTAAATAGTTATCCTTTGAAAAATTACTGGTTAAATTGTCAGTGTGAGCCTTTTACTTTACTATGGCCTTAGCAATGGCTTTGTTCCTGTTATATCTAACTAATGTCTTGCATTTTTCTCTTTCCATATCCTTTTGATGCAACCTGGAAGAAATGTCAAAAAACGAAGGTTCGATCCAACTCAACAAGGCCCTATCTGAAGAAATGCCATTCAAAAAGCTGCTTCTTGCACTACTGGATTTTGGGTATGATGTCTTTGCTGTAGCTACACAGGAACTAAATCAGTATGGAAGAACATGAGAACAGTAACTATAAACATGAAGTTGGGATTTGAGTTGGTAGAACACTGTCCTTTTCGGAGATAAGTTGGAAATATTTCCTCTATTCACTTTTCTCTTATTAACATTAACTGACAAGTGGTACAAGCAAACTGCTTCAAAAATCAGGTGTTTTTTTTCCTTTTCTCAAACTAAGAAGGAGACACACAGACCAAGTGCAATAAGAGAACTGTTCCAAAATAATGGAATTGCAAAAGATTCTTTCCCAGCCTGCTGGCACTCTAACTTCACTTGAGTTCGCATGACTTCCTTTTTCTTATCAAACTCCAGAGGCATGAGGAGCTAATTTTGAAAGGGTAACCTGCATGGCTCACATACAAACAACCAAGTTAGCAAGCTGACCCCAAGCAGAATCTGCAGCCTGATAAATACAAACCACTGGGAATCCAGTGCCAGGTTTCAATAGCTTTTCCAGCCACGCAGTGCATTCTGCTGCTGGACTTGAGGGTTCCCTGCTCCATGAGCTCACTGTCCACCTTGGACAGGAGCCTCTTGGGTATGGAAGCTAGTGAATGATGGATGGAATTCTTCCAAGAAGGAAAAAGTGTAAATATGGAAATAAGATTTTGATGTATCATTTTCACAGATTATATATAAATATATATATATGAGAGAAAATAATTTCCATATAAAAAGGTTCTATTCTTTATGTAAATCTATTTTTGATGTTGGGTTTGGTTTTGGGTTTTTTTCCTCCCCTTCTTTTCTGTAGCATGCTGTACAGCAGATGTTCTGGGCTTGCTCAAAAAAGGCAGATAACAGCATGCCAATGCAGGGAGTTCTGACACCAAACAGATGTGATCTAAAGTTTGTATGCTTGAAACCAAAAACGATTAAAATGTATAAATGCATATCTATGTATTGACTATAAGTCTGAATTACTTCTTCTGGCTGTTATACAGACTTTTCCATTATATAAGTAACACACTCTCAAACTAATCACAGAAGTGCCAAGCTCTTTTTTTTCTTTTAAGAAAAGCTAATTTTTTTTCCTGCCTAGATCCTGTAAAACAAAAACTTAAATAAGCCTTAAAATACTCAAAAGATGTTAAAGCTTGGAATGATTTNCCCCAAGCAGAATCTGCAGCCTGATAAATACAAACCACTGGGAATCCAGTGCCAGGTTTCAATAGCTTTTCCAGCCACGCAGTGCATTCTGCTGCTGGACTTGAGGGTTCCCTGCTCCATGAGCTCACTGTCCACCTTGGACAGGAGCCTCTTGGGTATGGAAGCTAGTGAATGATGGATGGAATTCTTCCAAGAAGGAAAAAGTGTAAATATGGAAATAAGATTTTGATGTATCATTTTCACAGATTATATATAAATATATATATATGAGAGAAAATAATTTCCATATAAAAAGGTTCTATTCTTTATGTAAATCTATTTTTGATGTTGGGTTTGGTTTTGGGTTTTTTTCCTCCCCTTCTTTTCTGTAGCATGCTGTACAGCAGATGTTCTGGGCTTGCTCAAAAAAGGCAGATAACAGCATGCCAATGCAGGGAGTTCTGACACCAAACAGATGTGATCTAAAGTTTGTATGCTTGAAACCAAAAACGATTAAAATGTATAAATGCATATCTATGTATTGACTATAAGTCTGAATTACTTCTTCTGGCTGTTATACAGACTTTTCCATTATATAAGTAACACACTCTCAAACTAATCACAGAAGTGCCAAGCTCTTTTTTTTCTTTTAAGAAAAGCTAATTTTTTTTCCTGCCTAGATCCTGTAAAACAAAAACTTAAATAAGCCTTAAAATACTCAAAAGATGTTAAAGCTTGGAATGATTTCTTCTTGTCTTGCCTTCTGCCCATCCACTCAAAGCAGCTTGCAAAGGTGACTGACCTTTTTAACTCACTCCCTGTATCTCTTTGATGCATGTCACTTTTCAAAGTTTAATGAAAGATTAATACTTTGACCCTTGGCTACTGATAGCCAGTTGCCATCACAATATGTGCAAAATCCCAGATAATTTCAGGTGTGTTGTTATTACTTTTAGAGACACCTTCTGTACAAACACAGATTTTTACAGAGTAGTCCTGAGCAGCAGTCCTGTGTCCCTAGGAATCAGGCTCACCTGGCTGCAGCTGCCTTGAGAAAAGTTTGTGAAGAGGTCTCGTTTAGGGCTCCCTTAAAGTACAGAGCTGGACAGTCTGGCTCATCCTTTTAATCTTGACTTAAAACTTAAATCATTTGGTAAGTGAAGTAACTGAAAATTTAATTGCTATACCTGATAATCAGAATTAAAGCCTTTTGGATCTAATTTAAAAGTTCTAGTTTAGTAACAACAGAAGCCCAGTTACACTAGTTCCTGCATCTTTGTTCAGAGGAAGTCCATTTCCCAAGTTAGCTTTAAGAGCCAAACCATTAAAAAATTGCTGCAGGAAAAAAAAAATTCCTGTGAGTTAGAAAACCTCATTTCAGTTATTTTTCTTATTATGATAATGTTCAATTCAATAGTCTCAATATATTGGTTTTGATTCACAGTTATTATTAAATATTTTCAATCAGCTTTAACATAATCACATTTACACTTACTACATTATAAGTTAAAGGTGCTGCACACAGGTAGTTGACATTAATAGAAATTATAAACCTTATTCTGAAAATTTCCTGCTTGGCTTTAAGCAGAATTAAATTGGTGACATTTCTCTAATGACAAACCAAAAATACTTGCAACTGTATTATGTTTCTCTAAAAATGCTGTAATTGGGAACACAATGTCTAACTTTTTTCGGGTTCTGCTTCCAAAGCAAGCATAACCCACAACAGAAACATCAGTGGTATCAAAAATTACAATAAGCAAAGTCAACTGGATATACATAAACTACCTGTGTAATAAACCTTGGAGAAGCATTTCACAAACAACATTGTTAGTGTGTGATGTGATGTTTTAAATCAGACCACAGTGGTCCCCAACTACTATGTATATATGTTCAGTGCTGGAGTAACTTTTTTATTTGCACCAGCAGTTTCATAGCAATTAGGATTTCTTGACTGAATTTATGCTCCAGTCCTCAGCCATTGTGTGTATGGGAAGAACACACTTTCTGCCCTGTGTGCACACAACACAAGTGACAATACAGCTCAGAGTAGGTACAGGCTGAACTGCTTCCTGTGCTGGTAGACAGTTAAAAAACTGGATTTGATAGGTGTTGATTTTGTACATCCTCCTCGCTGTGCTTTGGGAAGTGCATATCCATTTAGCAGTAACTTGTTCATCACAAAGCATCACCAAAAGAAGACCAGGTTGACTCTGCTTCCATTTCATCCACTCTACATTTGCTCCATTATTTACCTACTCAGCTGGACAAGAAACTGTGGTAACTGTATAGCTCATTCCAGTCTGCTGCATGATCTCACTGACTTGATCTGATACTTCTAAAAGAGAAGTCTGCCAGGCAAATTAACAGCTGTATAGGTGCATGGTCAAGAAATAGATCACTTAAGGCTGGATTCTAACCAATTTTTCTTTACTATGCAAAGATGGGTATTGCACAGACAGATGAGACAAATGTTTAAGGAAATGCCATAGACTACTTGAAGTTATGTTTTAAGCCTAATCAGTCATGTTTTATATTCATTACTGCTTCCACTGTTACTCTTCCTTTTAAAAATGTTTTGTAATTATTTTTTTAAGTGCACAACTCGATGTTGTTATAAATCAAGTTTTTGTTTGAAGTTAATACTCATTCATATCCTGTTGGCTGCTAATGAATGGAAATTCAATAGTCCTTGTTCTGCATCTTAGCAAGATGAGTATTAAAAATGTCATGAACATGGAATGGAGTACTTTTTAATTTTCAATCTTTTTTTTTTCTTATTTATTCTCTCAGTTTAATTTAATTTCTGTGTTCAAAGAATCATCACCTTTGTAGTAGTGGAAATTTAATGGAGTTTTCTTTTATGAAAAATCTCAGACTGTGTCAAATCTCACAGTGAGGCTCTGTCTGTGGGAGGACATTGCACGCAGCCTTTCTGCCGTGCATGGAACCAGCGCCTCTGCACCCAGGATGGGCCTGGCCTGCTTCAGTCCCAGCTGCTGGCTACACTGAGTTCAGTGAGACCTGGAGGCCTTTGATAGTTGAAGGAAGCCTTTTCCAGCTCAAAAATCTGAATTATATTATTACAAGAAGCCCAAAATAAGGCCCTGGAAGTATTCTTTAAATAGTTACATCATAACAACCAGATACTATGGCCATCACTTTAATGGAATATATCAAACTCCATTTCCCTTTTCTTTTTTTGCCAGACCAACTCTAGTGAAGCCAGCCTGGGAAAATTAAATGCATGCATTTCACAGTTACCAGATAACTACTGATACTGTTTTGCTTTCTCCAGCTTCCGACAGGGAAACAAAATACACTTTTGTGTTAGTATCTCCCAGGGTTCTGTATGAAAGCATCTTTCTCATTTAGATTGATAGAGTAAGGGAACACTCTCATTAATGGATCCACTATTATCCACATCTATTTCCTGTCATTTAAATACAGGATTTATCCATAAACTTCATATAAACATGCAACATTTTAGCTATAATTAGAATAGACAGTCATTCCTTAAAATAGGAGTTAAGTTTCTTGCAGCATATTAACAGAAAAGCAATATAGAGACAGATGCATACCTGCTTTTGATTTCACAAGGAAAAATTCTTAGAATTGTTTTTGAAAACTTTCTCAATTCCAGCACAAAACACTGAAGACTGATCCTGCTGAGGCACTTACTATCATGAATGAAACCAACAAAACACCAAGCCACATTGTACAAACCCAAAACCACCTCTTTTGTTCTAAATGTACTTCCTATAGATTTCTACCTACAAGAGCTGAAAAGTTAATTTAACATAAGTCATCCATAAGTAATATCACAGAGGCTGTTTAAGTGCCCACGGAAAGCTTCAATAAAAAAAAGTAACTAGGAATTTTAATAGTAGAGATGCTCAAACCAGTACATTTGAAAGCAAAAGGTCACAAGAACACCTTAAAGCTACACACACTATAATTCAGTTTGGTGATTTATTGTTCACAACTCAGTGAGCACATTGTTGTAGGTTTGTGGAATAAATTATTTAGTGGGAACAGGTAACACAAGAGGGGACACAACCCCTAGATAAGTACAAGGACTCCACATCAGACCAGCATCACCAGCCACTTAACGTGTTATTTCTGAGCAACCACAAACTGCTGAGAGCAGTGTAATTATGAATGCTCTAATTTGTAAAAGACCCATAATCAAGTGTCAATTGATTTTCTCTTATTAAAATTTTCTTCTAAGAAAGCTTGGTTTTGTAATAAGTCATGGGATAGCACTCATCTTTACCACTAACACTGTAACAGGCCATGGTCTAGTGTGGCACTTTCTGAGCCAGTATAAGATTTTCCCCATCAAAGCTGGTAACTCAAAGCATGGAGGAACTTAAATGCATTTACATGGTCCAAGTTCAGTTGTCAGACTTCATAAGCACAACACTGCACTGCTGTATATCATACATTCACAGATTTCCTCAGCCATCAGTCCAACTACTGAAGGCTTTGAACTTGCTTTGGAGACTGTGAAGCAATGTTTGCGTCTGCACTACACAGAGAAGCTGAGAGAAGGGCTGGTTATTGCAGCTGTATTTTATCTGGTGACAAAGGCACGAACATAACACACTCCTTACATTACACACCGGTAACGTGCTGTGGGTTATAACATTGGTTTGCCTCTTGTGCAGAAAGAAAGTGTCCCCACACATAACATGCACTGCTTCACTGCAGTCTAACCTGGACTCTGTCCGGCCAAAAAATGGCACAGACAAACTACTTTTGACTGGTTTCCTATCTCCAAGCTGAGATGGTGATCAGTTTATTCTCATGAATGAAACGTGTCTAAATATCTCAAATCTACCCAAGGGTTACAGAAGAAAATGGTACCAGCAGCACCAACTGATATTCCTGTGAGCCTGCATCTTCGACAATGTCCTAAGGACCCTCAATGGGAGCTGGGCTGAACAGCACCTTGTGCTGTCAACCTGAAGGAAGTGCCCAGACCCTACTGGCACAACACACTCCTATTTTCCACTAGTCAGTGGTCCAAGCTGTGGGGCAGCAGCGCTGGGGACATCTAAAGCTCCACCTGTCAGCAAAGCCTGACTTTTAGCCTTAGTGCAGTCACACAAAGATGCTTCCACTTATCTCTTCAGTTTATGTAAACAGAGATGTTTATCTCCCTAACAAGGACCTCTTCCCAAAACATGATTTATAGCAGTCTGGTTTGCTCCAAAGCACACCAATAACTGTATAATTAGAGAATAAATGTCTAGAACTTGCAGTAGCAGTGCTCGTGGTTTTGTTAAGCAGTCTCAATCTGTTCTTTCAAAGAGAAGGCTCAAGTTACTTTTACAAGTAAGTACAAGGACCACACAGTCTAAACCTCCATACTCTATTCATATAGTTGTGTTGGGATTTGACATATTCTGACCATCCATTTCCTCCCCAGACCTTTTCCCTTGTCTACATGCCTCACTCTGAGGGTGGCACAACAATGAAATCAGATGGAGGCAAAGTGCACAAGCAAGCCTGTTTCCTTTGGAGTCAGTCACTTCTTCCCTATTTCCTTTCAGGTACATCTGACCTCTGTATTGCTATTTCAAGACTTGCTCCATTATGAAGTTATGCTTACAGATATTGTTAACAATAACATAGTTTACAGTCAATGAATGCTTGACCAGGATTTTTGTGCAACAAGAAAGCAGTTCCAAGAAACTGAACTATTCTAGTGCCCTCCAGCACTCACTGAAAAGATTCAGGAAATTAAAGATTTTAACTTCTGCTTTGTGTAATGAGGAGGTCCTGAACACAAGACTGAAAATTGCCTCATTTGCAGAAGGAAAGAAACAATTGCCTTACATTACAGAATCCTATCTGTGTGCTGTTGGATCAGAGGGCTGGGCAGGTAGGTAAAAGATTCAGGTCTCATTACATTTTTGCTTCAGTTTTCCTTCCTCTGATTTGGCTGGGCATTTTCACTTAAATACAAGATCTCTAGGACAGGAACTGTTGTATGCAAAGGTGACCTTTAGCACCTAGCCCAGGGACCACTGGTTTTAGACAGAGCTGGTTGGCTGATAAGTTTGAGGCAAACCACCATCGCAGGTATTAAAAAAAAAAAATCTTCATGAAATATGCAGCTTTTTAGCTGTGCCTAATCAGTAATAGGATAGGAAATAAAGGATCTTGTTAAACTACAGTCTTTTCAGAAGTTCCAAATTAAACTCACTACATAGAAATCCACTCTAGTATCACCTTTGTAGCATCTCCTTTGAGAATAGGTTTCAAAGGCTACATTTGTGAAATAAAAATGGGCATTTCAGAGGCTGAGGGCAGTTAAAAATAAGTCAATTATATACTTAAATAATTAAATTATTTTAAAATAAATATAAAATTGTTAAAATTAGTTAAAAATAAATCAACTATATACTTAATTCTTTTTAAAAAACCCCAATGTTCTATCTGCCTCTATCACATGGTTCCTTACTGATAATGTATGGGTTTTGTTCATCTAAGTATTCTAAATGACAGAGTTTGTACTACTTCATTCAGGAAAATCATTCAAGCAGGCAGATTTCTCTGCCAATAAATTATTTATGACAGACCTTGCACATTAAAAACCCTAAACTTTCTCCTCTGACAACAGCAGTAGTGTACTTATAAGGCTTCACATCTGTGGTTTGAAGAGTTGCATGGACTTTGTAAGTGCCAAAGAACCCTAGCAGGAGCTACTAGCAGAACACGGAGCAAAGCAGAGAGTCCAGCAAACAGTCTGAGAATGAGCAGGCAACCAAGGAGAGCCAAAGATCCCACAATTCCCTTTCACATGAGACAGAATATCCTCATTACTCCCTAGAATCTCCTGTGACCTATTTCTTGGCCCAAAATAATTTGCTATCCCCCCCCTCAAATTTCTTCTTGAAAACTATTTTCCCCAAACAACTTTGAGTGGGAATGTGCAGGCTTCCTGCATGAGGTTGTGGCTGCCAGGGGCATGTCTGTGCTATGGGATGAGTGTGACAGGGGCAGGGCTGGCAACCTTCCTTGGTGGCCCACTGGCACAGCCCAGGAGCTGCCCTGAGGCAAGCATGCTCAAACACCATTTTCTCCCGAGAGCTGTAGGAAAGAAACACCTTCAGAGAAAGAAAAGGTAAGAGGCTCCACATTGCAATCCTGCTCAGCCTCAGGAAAGAACACACCGTGAAAGTGCTTTTCTTCCCCAGAAGATTTGGCTGTAACTCCCTGAGAGAAACTGATCCTGTAACAGCCTTGCTTTATTAGATGTTAGTAGCAGTTTTATGAAAACATGTTTCACTGAACTGCTCTTCTAACTGTGACATACCCAGGGTGACTCTCCTGTCTGCCCAGAGTGCTGAAGGTGAGAAGGGTTTCTCCATCGTCTGTGGGAACATGAGGAAGCAGGAGGGCTGAGTCAGGAAGAGCCAATGACTTTATTCCGGAACATGTTAATATCAGTCCAGCACCCAAATGGCAATGGATCCCTTAATTCAAAAACTAATAGTTGTCTGGCTAAAAATACCCAGAATGCCATTAAAATTAATCCAAAGCTCTCTAACTGAATGGTTAATGTGAGACAACTTGCCCAAAAGACCCAAACAATTAACTTTTATTGTACTATACTATCAGTTTGGGGTTCTTGCTTATTTTCTTGGAATGTTTAAGTCTAGAGAGAAATGTGGTCACATCCTTTACAAAGGTCATTTGCATTTATAGTGTCACATATCACCAGATTATGTTTTCAAAAATATATATTAATTTTTTAACCAACATTGCTTAGCTTGCACTTGTAAAAATACCTGCTCCCACATGTCTTTTCAAAGCTTGTGTTAAATACATTTGCAAGGAGAAGTGTTACCTCTTCCACAAATTAATTTAAATAAGTGGCTTCAACAATGAAGCCAGTTAACACTTCTGACATGTCACCTACATTTACTCTTGGGGAAACACTCCAAATATGGCCCTGGAGACAGAGCCGCTCACATGCAACAGCTGGTAGGCATAGAGAGAGACACATTATTACAGAAAGACAAATCTATTCTAACGGGGAGCTGCAGTTCTCAAACCTTCTAGCAGAAGGCCACTTCTCAGCATAGGCCAGAGACATGCCAGGGTGTCCACCGGGCTCCAGCTCCTGGCACAGAAATACCCTGGTCTCCTGCCTGTCCCATGTCTTGTCTGCCAGCTCCATGGAAATGTTTCAGGTCATCAGCAATAGTGTACAGCACTGAAGAACTGTATTTTGAGTAACCACATCTTTCCACTGGTTAGAACTGCTTAAGTGTTGCATCACACCCAGTGACTTTCCTGCTGGCCATTTCAACAGAGAATAGACTTAGGAGGTTGTTTAGAGTAGTATGGGGTCATCAAACACTTTGGGAATAGAGACTCAATCCACCAAAAAAAAAAAAAAAAGACATCTTGACATCAAAAGTTTAAAAAAAACAGGTTTAAATACTCAGAGCTCTCTACATATCATTTTAAAAATGCATAAAATATAGCTGCAGACTTTGGATCCAGTATTTGATTTCATTTCCAAGAAGATCTTAAGTATGTTTGTCAGGGAGCCAATTTTAAAGACAGTTTAATCTTCTGCTTAAAAGAGACCTGGAAAAGTTAAAAATGGATGTAGGATTCTATCCTCTGCCTTTATGGATTTTGAAGAAAAATCAAGCCTCTGCCAGGTACTATGAATTTAAAGCTAACACACCTTTGGGTTTCCCCCACTCAGAGAATGACAAGTTTTGCCTTTGCTGTCACTTAGCCAAGTTTCACACAAGGCTAGAGTAATTTGGAACCCAATTCAGCAAAACCCAAACTTTCAGCTAAGAATATGTCTGTAAAGCATTTTTTTTAGTAAGCCTAAAACAGGTGTCTTTTCATCATGTGGGACATTTTAAAAAGCTTAATGCTGCATTCAGGTGTGGCTGCTTATGGAAGTAACAAGCAAGCTGTGCATCCCATCACACATCGCTGTCACTCTCAGTGCTGAATCTTTTTTTATGTGTAAATGCTTACTTAACTCAAACAACCACAAACCACTGCCTATTAACTTAAATGATAATTTTAAACCACATCAAAAGTTTTGCTGAGAGCCAATGCAGGAAGGAAGCAACTCTGTATATAGTTATTTATACCTTTGCTCTATTCAAAATGCAAATACCAGTGAAACGGCCTCCTACTTTTCTTACTTTCTTACTTTATCCTGATAATTTAACCTTTGGCTTTATTTTATTTTTATATTTTTCTGGTAGAAATACCACCCTTTCTGTAGTGTTACATGATCTGAAACCTCTGTCTCATCTATGAGTAAATAATCAACTTTTCATCATAAAAATATCCTTCTGCAAATTACTCTGGAGTTGACCAACAGGTCATGTGAATTATATTCATAAGATATGGAGACCCACAGAAGATATGAACACTAGCTGCCAGGGAAATATATCACGTGCTGCAATGAAAGAAAGGTTATTGATAGCTTAAGAAGGGAACAGAAAGCTTTACTGAGGGAGTGTGTGGAACTGAATGAGATGGCCAATCCTGGTACATTTCTTCTCCACTAGGAAGCTGAGGTGATCAATCTAATTATCAAAAACCTCTTTCCCAGCAATAGAATATAAGTGCTCTGGTTCAGAGGGAGCAGAATGTAGTAGGCTCAGGAAGTACTTGTGAAGCCAACTATTTTATCTGCACCAGTATTTCCCTTGAGCAGCAACTCTCATTTCTGTGAGAGCCCCTGGTTCAATACCCTTGGGTCTGCCAGGATTCTGAGTGGAATGAAACCAGTGCTGTTCTTGATCCAAAACCAGATAAAGTGCACCCCAGAAGGGGACTCAAACTCACTTCTTAACAATGAATCCACAAAGGTTGCAGGCTGACAGAAATTTATCAACTCACAAGAAACATTTTATCATTTCCTTTCCATTAGGCTCTACCCTTAACAACATGGGGAACAGTCCTTGGAGTGACACACCACAGATACAGAAACAGCAGCAAAAATCACTTCCGTGGCATTTTGGTCTTGCTCAACTCTGGCCCATACAGCCAGGCCAGCCATGAACACAAGCAGCCCCCAGAGCCTTTTCTACCCAGGAACGGCCTCTTCAGGTTCCATCACAACACCCAGCTCTTACCTGCACACTTTCCTTCTCTCCTTTGCCTGGTTCAACCCCCAAATACAGAGGGGCAAGGAGAAGCACCTTGGCTACTCACTTGCTAAGGGGGCTCCAGAATCAGGTACAGAGCAGACTTAAAAAGAAGCAAATAAAGCCAAAAGCTGATCCTGAAGGATCATTTCAGCCCTAGGACCCAGGAGAAGGAAGTCTACTGGAATAGCCTGTATTTGATAGCAAAGAGAATAAATATTGGAGCTCCTACATAAGAGATGTTTGCCCCACCAAATTGCAAGGGCTACTTGCAAGGTATTACACTCTTCATCCTGAAGTCTGTTTCAGCAACTGGTGACCACTATTCCTGCTCTTCCCAAACTCGCACTTCTGGCCAAATAAATGGAACATTTGCAAGTTGGCCAAAGTCCTACAGTATAGCTATTTACAAGGGTTCTAGGCAGTGTTCTCTCATCCCCAAAAAGTTCCTTGCACTTTTGTTAAACAGTAGCATTACTTACACAGCATACACTTACACAGGGATTGCTTATTGAGGAGATAAAGCATCAGAAGAAAAGCAGTGTTTACTATCATAGGCACGTTGCAAGATCAAGGATTTGGAAAGGAAGTTGCTTCTTCATTTACATGGACTGGATGCACAGAAAGAATGCAAACTATAAAGGTATTGATAAACATCAGAGAAATCAGTGCCTTAAGCCAACTTTCCAGCTGATGTGAACCAGTGCAGCCCCACTGACTTCAACTAAGATAAGCCTTATGCTACTGAAGCACAGTCGCTTTCTGGAGGAGGGATTATGATTCCATGTGCAGAGATAAAAGGGAGCTGCCAGTGAAAGCCTTGGAAAAACAAATAGTTTGCTGCCCAGCTAGTATGGACTGTGCAGCTGCACTTGCTTCATTCAGACAGGCAGCAAGGTGCTGGATGATTTGGCCTAGAAACTACAGTGAGGAAAAAAAGAATGGTCTCACCTGCCTATTGCTTCAAGTAGCTGGTGTTAAGCAAGTTCTGTCTAACACTGGTTATCAGCACGGTCACAGAGCCCCAGCTCTTTGAGTAGTATGTTTTCTGTACGCAAGGGGATCACAGCAGGCACAGTGAGCACAGGCAGAGTTGTCAGTTGCAGAGTTGTGCTCAGGCTTTTCTCTCCATGCTGCACGTAACAGGAGACAGCCTTTTCATCAATGCTTTCCTTTCACTTCCCTACTAGCTTAACTAATTTCTCCAACACACAGAGGTTTTTCAGCTGCTACACAGAAGTCACAATACAGCTGAGAATCTCACAGAGAGAAAACGCAACAGTAGACCACATTATTGTTCTTGGGAGGGAAAATGTAACCAGACCAACCCCCTCCGCTGGAGAATGTAGAGCCCTCCAAGTTAGCTATTCTTTAGGTAAAGTTGAGTAAATTGAGCTGCAGTGGGCAGCTCAGCCCAGCTACTTCAACTAATCCCTTTAAGTGGAGCCCTTCTGTGGCTCTTCTCTGGGTCTCTGCTTCAACTTCCACGAGAGCTGGACCTGCAGCATGTGGGCTGAGCCCTAGCCAGCAAATAGCTCTAGTCGTGCCACGCAGATTCCTGCTCTGGGGTGGAGGGATCTGCAACAGCCAAGCACATAAAGCAAAATGACTGAGGTTTGAGCCAGCTCTGGACAACATGAGCTCCAAGGGCAGATTTGCTTTCTGCTCTTCCCCTCCCACACCCCCGGTGCAGCGTTGGTAAGAGAGGGGGCAAGGGGAGGGCCGCAGCTTTGCCAGGTCTGTTACTCTTCCACCCCGCTGTGCACCCCTTCCCCTCGGCCAGAGGCAGCACGGCCACCAGGCTGCCCCGGGAGGGCCGGGGTCCCAAGCAGGGACAGGCGGGGCAGAGAAGCGGAGCACACTTGCAGCAAGGACAGCTCCGCACAGAGAAAGCGGTGCCCGGGAGCAGCGGCCGGGTCCAGGGGGTGGGGGCTGCTCCTGAGTCCTGACGTAAAAACTAAGCGGGGCTGCCTGCTCCGGCTTCTTAAGGAGCGCGGCAGCGGGCTGGGAGAGCCCTGCCCGGAGCGCAGAGGTAAGCGCTGTGAGCTGCGGGCGGCGGCGGGGCGGGGCGGAGCGGCACGGCACGGCACGGGAGCGGAGCGGGCGGGAGGGAGCGGCGGCGGAGTCGGGCACTGCTCGGAGCCTCGGGAGCAGCGCGGGACTGCCCGGAGATGCTGCACCGGAGCGGGCACTCGGGCTGGGACCGGCTGTGGCAGCTGCACGGCCGAGGGACTACCGTAAGCGAGAGCTCTAAGTTAAATGATAATTACAAATCAACTGATTAACTTTGAAATTATTTTTGTAAGGCATTATGCATGCCGGGGAGTGGAGCAGGAGACTAAACTCCAAGGAGAAGCGGGGATAGGGAGGAGGGTGGGAATAGTCAGAACCGGGAAGTGTAAATAGCGCTCACACACACACAAACTTCGATGCACGGACAGAAAGACCAAGAGATTGGAGGGTGCAGGGGAGGAATTGCATGGAAGCATTCACCACATGCACAGGTAAGAGATTAATGAAATCTGGCGTTTCCTGGGCATCCCCTCCAGCTCTCAACTATCTAAAAAATACAGTCTTGAACTTTGTGGAAGACTAACAGCACAGTGCTGCCTGAGTTTGACCAGACTATAAGGACTAGTGACCTTTGCTACTGGCCCTTACTAATGCTATGCACATCATACTTTCAAGGGTACCAATTCTCATATTAATGCCCTACCAATTCCCTGCCGAGGGATGTCCCCTTGTTTTGACAAATCCAGAACCCTCATCTTCACCTGTTTTGTAACTTACAAAGTTTAGAATAGGTGCTGGGGAGCAGAAAATGCAAAGCAACCAGTTCAGTTTTTAACCTGTACAAATGAGATGGGCTCTGTCAAAGTCACAGAACCATAATTTAAAGGATTTTAGTATTATTATTTAGTATTATTAGCTTCTTTTACTATTATTCTTTTGTTTGAACAATCTGTTGCTGTTGGGGCTCCCTGCCCACTGTCCCGTGTCTGTCTCCTCACCCTCATGGTCATATTTGAGACTGCTAAATTGCTTTGAAAATCACAAACTTGATAACGTTAATTACGTCCCTTGAAAAAGTCTCAGTAAACAGACATACGTGCATACTGCATGGCACATAGGTGTCTGTGCCCAGTGGAAGGGCTCTGATGCACAAACAAGAATGAAGTAGTGACTCACAGGATGTTTTTGGCTTGCTTCTGAGAAAGCAATCAAAGCCTGCCTTGTGGAGTAGGGTACAGAAGAATGATGTTTCTTGGGGATCTTGGGAGCAGCAGGAGGACAGCCCTATTACTACCACAACTGTCATAAGTGACATCCACTAGGCAGAGCAGTGTGGGAAGAGCAAGCTGTCCCCCTCTTTTGTTCCTCAAATGCAATGTTCAGGTCCAGGGCTGTCAAGGCAGCTCTTTTCACAATACCTGAACCCAGATTAAAAAGTGACTGTAAGCAGCTGGGGAGTAAAGTCTGAATACCTCAAAAATGTTCCCAGAACCTGATCAGGTAACCAGACAGAGGGCTAGGTAAGAATAACATCGCTAGGACTGAAATCTCTGAAGAGTCCTTTAGCTCTACAATGAAATATATTCCACAAAGCAGACTACTTTCCCTAGTCTACTTTTCCACAGGCTGTGGCTGGGCTACTTTTCATGTACAATCCCTCTGCACATCAATATCCTGCCTTTGGCATTTTTCTTCACATAGCAAAGGACCACTTTTTCAGGATCACTCATGGAAGAGACTTTCTACACAAAAAAGCCAGTTGCTTACCTAGCTCATTAAGAGAAATAGCTTCCCCACCCCCAACAACTAAACTGAAAACATACAAGCATGAATACTCAGCAGATCAGCACATATATTAAACAGAATTTTGTCCTAAATGCTGATCTCGGATGTAGCTGATTTTCACAAATGGAAAGTTCTCCATATGCCATGAGCTACACTAAAAACAATCCTCAAACTTATTCAATATCAGAAATGCTAGAAGCATGTTAGTAAATACAACAGAGAAGTATGTACTAGAAATGAAATCTGATGGAGACAACTGGACCTTTCTGTCCACAAAAGGTAAGCATTCTCAGAATTTCTACCCATCCATTATAGATGCTACTTAGCAAATTTCACAGTTTTAACAGTCATAAATTCTCAGTGATCTGCAATACACATCTATACTTTTTTATATACATAAATACATCTCGGCACAGGAAAGACAAGGACCTGTTAGAGCAAGTCCAGAGAAGGGCCATGAAGACGATGAAGAGGGTGAAGCAGCTCTCCTGAAAAGACAGGCTGAGAAAGTTGGGGCTGTTCCACCTGGAAAAGAGCAGGCTCCGGGGAGACCTTGTTGCAGCCTTCCAGTACTTAAGGAGGGCCTATAAGAAAGATGGGGACAGACTTTTTAGCAGGGCCTGTTGCAAGAGGACAAAGAGTGATGGTTTCAAACTGAAGGAGGATCAATTTAGATTAGATATAAAGAAAAAAATCTTTTACAATGAGGGTGGTGAGACACTGGAACAGGGTGTTCAGAGAGGTGGAAGATGCCCTGTCCCTGAAAACAGTTCAAGGTCATGTTGGACAGCACTCTGGGCAATCCAATGTGGTTGGAGATGTCCCTGCCAAGGGCAAAAGGGTTGAACTAGAGATCTTTAAAGGTCCCTTGCAACCTGAACTGTTCTATGATTCTATATGTATGGGTACATGTTGTACAATACAGCTGCTATGTGATGGCTTTGCTATACCCTGTCTTCAGAACTGTTCTGCCCTTTAGCATCTAAACCACTCCTGGTCAATGGATGAATCTGAAACCTGCAATAATTAGAACCATTGAAACACATTGTCAACAAAATTTTTCTACCTGCTCTCCACTGATCCTTGTGATTCTGAAGATTATTTTAAAGGGCTCATAAAATTTTGAGAAAAGCAAGACTGCCTAAAAGCTTAAATTATGTAAAAAGGAATGGATTTTTACTGAAAAAGATTTGGGATCTGTAAAACTAAAATGGCAAAAAACTTTCAATATTAAGAACTTCCAGATAAGACAGTTCATCATTCAGATCTGAGGATGATTAAAATTTTTTACAGATGCTTCTGCTGCACAGAGCATAGTAACTCCTCTAGTATTTATATACATGCAAAAAGCATACACAAATCTTTAAGGAGCAGAGAAACAATATCTAAATGCCTTGTATATTATGTAAAGTAACAGGATTTTATTCCTGCATCTAAGAGTGAGACTTTTTCAGCTTGTCTTGGTTTTCTTATATTTCAGTGACACAATGGATCTTGGAAGCAGAGGAAGAATCCACTGCACCATGAGACTCACCTGCTCTCTCTTACTCATGGCAGTGTTCTGTGTGACACCTTTCCTCTGCCGTAGTCAAATTGATCCACTGGCTCTTGGGCGAGCAGACCCCCAGTGCTGGGAATCCTCCTCAGCTGTTTTACTAGAGATGAGAAAGCCTCACATTTCTGACTCTGTCAGTGGCTTTTGGGACTTCATGATCTTTCTGAAATCCTCTGAGAACTTGAAACATGGGGCTTTGTTCTGGGACCTGGCTCAGCTCTTCTGGGATATCTATGTGGACTGTGTGCTCTCCAGAACCCACGGTCTGGGGAGAAGGCAGATGTCAGAAGCTGAGCAGAAGACAGCTACTCTACGTTCTCAGTCCACAGGGAGAAACCAAGGTCACTACACTCCTTTAATATGCATCTAATGGGCAATAATTAGAGTCTAGTGGGAAAGAAAAGAGATTGAGGCATATTGTGCTATGTGGTAATAATACAAAAACAGAGGACAGTGCTGTGCTAAAACCCCCTACTCCTCCCAGTGAAGTGTAGAGCTGTGTTTATGTTCAATGTGATCTCAGTAAAAGTTTGACCTCCAAACAAACTGAACTCTAACAACAACAGCTTTTAAGTTTTTAAGTTTCCGTTTGATAGGGCAAGAAAAGCAGCAGAAAGTGTAATACAGAAGGATTCAAACAAAGAAGGCAGCTCAGCAACTGAATATACCAATATATTTTTCCACACCAGCATTTTTTACCACAGTGGCTAGTTCTGAATTCCCCATTCTGAGAGGAATGTATTGCACTGTGCTGTTGGGGAGAATGGCAGCCTTTTGGCAGAAGGGTAAAGGAATCTCTACTTGCCATCTAGCAGTCAGCCACTAGCTATTTTCCATTCTGGTAACTTTACCCAACACACAGTGGAAACAGACCTAGGACTTAGGTACATGCAGGCTTTCAGACACAACTACAGCTCCAGGAAGAACATCACTACTTGTGACACTAAATGCTGCAATTCCTAGTCTCCAGGTTCCCAACCCCCTCTCCATATACATGTCAATTACCATCCTCATTCCCAAAAGGGAGACAGAGTATAGCTTTTCCTAAATCTCAGGCCCTTCCAAGGCTTCAGTTCTGATCCTGCTATCAACAGATATATCCTTGACTGGAGAATATCCACTTTCAGATAGAGGTAGGTGCTATAATTTGAAGGAGAGGTAGAAGTGCTGTTTCCATCAGCAACAGTGTAGTGCAATACAGAAGCCCACAGTGAGAAGGCAGAACTGCATTTACACTTCAATGGATTGAGACCCTTATCACCACTTCCTAGAGCAGTGTCTTAGTTATCAAGATGTTTGGGGGGAATGTTCATGGAATTATGAAGAGCCTCTCTAAGCAAGTACCCATTAGAGTGTCTCTAAAAAATAGACTTGAACTCAAGGTTCTTGCACCCCAGGGACAATATACCACTGGACTATCCCACTCACCTAAAACATTTTTGGGTATTGAAAGCTAGAATCTGGGATAGGAAGGACTAAGAGGTCCTTACCCTATTACCTACAGGCAGTATCCTGAACTTTGAGATAGGAGTTGAGTTAGAATCAATCCCCTCAGACTGAAAAGCTCACACACACAGGGTCAGTTTCTAATCTATGAGTCAAAAAAACACTACCTGCAGTTTAAAAGCAAGGACTGAATCCTATCCTGCTCTGCAAAGCATCTGAGCTCTGACTGGATCTTTACTGTGTTGGCATCCAGCACAGAACCCACTTCTGGTTTCCAAGTTGTCTTAGACGTCACACAGGCAACGAGTTGCTCAATCCTTACCAGACTGACGCACTTTTGGGCGCAAACTTAGACATACAAGGCAGTAATATTGTCAAAAACTGAGATAACCCACCAGGTTTAAGCACCAGATTATTTTTTGTTTGGGATTGCAGCTTTGAATATCACTGCTAAACTCCTACTTAGCCTTTTGTTTACATCTAGCTCTACACATCTATATCACACTGTGGTTTTCCTAAACAAAGAGCTTTTGTTCCAGTCAAGATTAAAGACTAACACAGTCTGATGTATTTTGAAGAATCAAATTAAGGGTTTTATGATAAATTCTGACTATTCTTCACTCTTATACAATTAGATTTTAGGTACTACTAAGTATTCACACCGTCTTTGTTTTGTGAATTGTAATCAGTTAGTCTGGTTTCTCTGTACAACTGATTAACATCAGTCTGTCGCAGGCATCTTATACCAGTGACAGCCTAATTTTTTTTTAGAGGAGTTATCTAACTTCTCATCCAAGTCTCACAGTTTATTAACAAAGCCAGCTACTTTAATCTTTGTAACCTGTAGTCCTACTGCCTTATTTCACCAGTGAAAGTAGAAACCAATTGGTAATAACTGTAGATAGAAATCACATAGCAAATGATGATGAATAGAATTAACAATTCTTACGCATAAAGAGAGGTACACAGCTGTTTTCTCAGCCCCATGAGCAGCACTAACTGCACTTAAATTACCTTGTGTACTTCATATCTACATGGGCAGGTATAAAAAGCTTTCAGTAGACTTGTTCCAGAAATCCAAAAATAAAGCAAAATTTTTTTTGGTTTATACTGTTACTTTTGCAACAATTGATAACTTTATTGCTTCATACCCAAGTTTTTCATCTCATCCCTCTTAAATTGTTGAAATTTCAATATGTTTGGAGTTTGTTTTGTTGTTTTAATTGTAAACAGGATCATAAATCAGGAATGAGGAGCAATCTGTAACATGCATTCTCTGTAGTTCCTTAAACATATTACTGAATCAGAAAAGCAAGACAGATATCTGAACTAGCACAGAAATACTGATGTTAAAGTGTTATTATTAGCATTAAATTTTAGAACTAATGGATAAATCCTACTTGTGAAGATTGAGAAACAGGAACATTTCTAAGGAGAAAAAAAAGTCCTCCAAGCAAAAAAATCCCAAACAAAACTACTTTGTCACGACTTAGAGGCACTTTCACAGTTACCCATACTTGGTCCTCCAGGGAAACAATTAGCTTCAAGTGTGCACTAAGAAGTGGGAGAAGTAGCCCAGTTCCAGACTTACAGATTCAAACACTGTTTTCTGGACCAGTCTAGCCCCTCCAGGCTTTTGACTGTATTCATAGTCTGAAAATACTCTCAAACTCTACACAATCCATGAAAAAGACCACAAAATTAAAACAGTTGAATACAAGTAATCTGACAAACTGAATCAATCCACCTAAAATCACACTTAACCCAGCAGCATTTCAACTTCCCTAGACATTCTTCAGAAAAGTCTTAATCAGCTTTAAGTAGAGACAAGTAGGGAGAGTTTTTCAGATACCTAGCCAAGCTATCTTTAGTAACTCATTCATTTCTCCTAACAAAACCCAAACACTATGAAAAAGCAGGTTTCATAAATGCATTTCCAATCTATTACATCACTGTAGCTACATTACAGTTATAACAACTCTTAACCAAAATAAGACTTTAGAACCACAAGGAAAACATAAATTTTGTACTTACAGCAATCTTCCTGAAGAGCAGCTGTACAAGGAGACCCTCCTCAAGAAGCCACAAAGCACATCCTCCCAAAAAACATCTGAAGACTACAGATACAAAGTCTCTGCCTCTTTTCTCCCTGCCCAGCAGTCCCACTGCCCCTTACCACTCAGTGTTATCAGCTGTGCACACCTCCCTCACAGGTGCAGGGGATTAGGCTCAGATCAGCCCTTGCACCTGGCCCAAGACAGACATAATTTGCTGTCCCAACCCTGCAGGGTGCTGAGGGGCGGGGGATAGTGGGGCAAAGGCTATTGTACAATTGAGGTCTGGTAAATAAGCAGATATTGTGTAAATCAGTTACTTTTTCAGAAGACAAATATGTCTAAAAGAAAGAAAACCAGCCAGCTGCCTTTTAGAGATCATTGCAAAGAAAACGCCCCATAATTCCTCAAGGAAATAACCAATGTGCTACTAGACAGTGTGAGAGACCTCATCCACTGTGCAGAGGTTGATAACAGCCCAGTGGGTGAGCAGGATTCTGAGCAGACTTAAGCACTTTGACTCTGCTAATCACAAGTAGAAGGGTTTTATAGGAAGACTATAGGAAAAGGCCCATACTGGAAAAACATCAAAGTGACTTGACAGTGAAAGGCAATGTGCAAATGGAGGGATATGGATACCATATCAGATAGCCCAGAGCAAGAGGGCTGGGGGCAATGCTGGTAAAATGAGGACCACCAGCAGCTAAAGGCAGAGGAAACACAGATGTGGGAAACTGAGTATTCAGCTGCTCTTTGCTGTTTGGAAATTGTTTACTTACATGCATTTTTATGTCACTTTTCAGGGACATTTTCTCATATTCAGAGGTCACCAGTTCTGAAGAAGAAAGACTCATTTGAAGATTTAATAAGTACCAACATACATAAGAATAGATCTATATTACTTGGAAGAATCATTGGAGAGCTAGGAAAAAAGAGGAAATTACATATTTTGTCAAAGATTTTGATTTGTAGATAATTTTTAACTATTTCTCTTTATTTTTTGCAATTTAATCCCCATTGATGTCAATTTATGTGGTGGAAGAAGGCATGTAACCCCTGATTAACTTGGACTTATGGTTTTTCTTAATTACCTATGAATTTAGTCTCCTTACTAAACTGCATGATTTATAAGCAGCTACCTATTTTAATCTGTGTGTATATCAGGCTTTTTGTAATACATGTGATCTGTTCAAACTATTGTCTTTTGGGTGCCAAAACAGGAAATAACTGATCCTTCAATAAAACATAGACAAGCAGAGAAGGAAGTTGTCAAAAAACCTCCACTGCTTCCAAGACAGGTTTAGAGAAGAGATGGTGAAGTTTGGTTGTATGCAGAGCTGTACACTTGTACAGAGCAACCCCTGCTCAGAGGCATCATCCTACTAAAGAAAAATAGTACATATTTCTACATGAAAAATACCTTCCAAGAATGTTTTCAGTTTTCAGGAAAAGTGTTAATAGATTTTAACAGCTCCTCTGCTTTCACACTTAAAATGTTTAATCACAAAAATTCTTATACATAACTTGCATTTGCTTCTTTTTTAGTTTACAAGTTCTCTGTAGAAAAATCAGTTTCTTCTGATTCTTATTGATAACCCTAGTGGGCAATTTGACATTAAATTAATGCAAAGCAACTTATGGCAGGTAACATTTGATTGCTTTTATGATATAAATTATTTCCATTGCCAGACTGGCTAGATGAAACCATGAATTTCATTTTTCCAGAGCTATTACATTTAGTTGTTCATTCAAAGTTTCTTTCCTTGAGCATATAGCAATATTTGGTGGGTTTTTTTTTTCTCTTTCCCAAATGCCCACAGAAAAACAGGCTTCCTGGTTGTTTATCAACTTGCAGAAATAGGTTCAAGTAACAAAATGTGTCAAGAAATCTTGAAATGGTTACTGGCATGAAGAAAATAAGGCTTAATCACAGTCCCATTGAGGGAAATCCTGACTTAAGGAAGCAAAGAAAAAACTGTATGAGGGTTAGCAGCTTCAATGACACTGAATTTGTGCTTTAAGTTAAGCATGCAGCAAACCACTTTAATGTTCACGAGAGGAGAAAGCACTAAAGCAGGATAAACACAGGAACACACAATTGATTGTACTCAGCAACAGACCCCCGAGTTGCAGCCACAGTCTATGAGAGTGCTTTGCTACCACATGGGAGGAGCATTGTTACAACAGATCTGCTCTCTACTCTACTGATGTTGTTCATTAATTATTTTATTGTCATAAAGCTAAAAGCATTATTTTTGCAATTTTGTATCAATATGAGAGAGTCTTCACTCACAGTCCCTACAGCTACCCAGACCAGCACCTGACAAAGAGCGTTAAGGGCTGGATGCCTCAGCCCAGGAGGATTGGTATTGGAACAGAGCAGATGTTACCTGTTCCCATATGCTCCCAAGCTCTAGCAAATGTGAAATCAGACAGATTATCTGAACAGGTCCTGTTTAACTGAGATTCTTCTCCACAGGGCCCTTTGGGCACTTGTTAGTGCTCCCACTTTAGATAGGTTTCACCTGCAACAACAGGATCCCTTAGGAAATGGCTCATGGAAGCTTTCTTTCTCCCTTCAGAAAGAAATACCACTATGGGCCAAGATGATACTTAGCTTAAATGAATTCACAATACTTCTCTGCTTCAGTAAGCTTCTTAATCAATAGGCTGTAGCCAAATTCAGCCTTTGAGGCAATGGGCAGGAAAGGATGTGGAGGCAAGACTGACAAAACAGATGAATCTCTAGGATAGATCACACTATGGAGAACATTTGGAAATTGCTGATGTAAAGAGACAATCTGTGTTATTAATTGTGCTGAAATAAAAAAGGGGATGCAAGTAACTACATGTAAACCTGCAAGTGACAGAGTGCAAGTGATAAAAGAGTGTCTATATTAAAAAAAAAAGCAAGGGCTCTCAGTATGAGATGAAAGTAGATCTGCTATACAGGAACATTTAAAAATGTCACTGTGTTTAAAGACAGGATATTGCCTCCTACCACGGTTCCTCATAAAATTCATGGCAGATCTTTGCGTGAACTAGGATTGTTTTTGCAGATACTGTTCCTGGCTCACTTTCAGTCAGAGTTTCTCAGTCAGAGTGTGTCAGAGGAAGGATGGGATGAACATGTCTGACTACAGTTCTTTCACCATCAGGTGAACTGAATAACAACAAAATAAAGACCTTGTGATTTTGTCCTTTTCATCTTACAGGGATCTGTAAGCTAAACAAATGCTTCTTAGAATGGAAAACAATTCTTTAAGTCTTTACATAATGACATGAAAAAAGAATTCATGGTAGTTCAGGACTATCTGTAAGAATTTGTGCTCCAGGTCTGTTCAATTGCTTCAGTTGCTTCAGAACAAACCAGGATTTGTCAGTTGCTACTCTTTCCAACCAAGTTTAATTCAGATGCATGCACTAGAAGGAGATTTAAAGCCTCATCAGAAGCTAATGGGTGTCTTCCCATAATCAACAGCTGGGTTCCTTGGATTGTTGTGTGTGTCTCTTGGCACTGGCATAGTGCAAAAGGTATGCACTGGAAGAATCACAGTATATTTATTTATGTTATGATATGGGTATATCCACTTTCTAACTACCTCATGACTATTTGTTCTCTGGGGTCCTCCCTCAATAAGTTTATTTTCTTTAATTTTCACCCTCTTTACACTTCCTTTGCTAGAGACAAACCATTTGTTAGCTTCCAGTAGCATACCATTGTTTCTTGCTGTAAATTCTCAAATGTTTGCAGTATGTGTAATTCAGGCCTCCTTTGACCAAAGCTAGCAGAAAGAATGAGGAATGTTCATTAATCTCACTACCACAGTGTAAGGACTTTCAAGACGATGGCTGAGGTGCTACCAACAGAAAATAAGATTTCTAGCCTCTTTAATGAGTCAGGCAGTCCCTTTATCTTGATGCTTATAACTCATTCTGAAAAATACAACACAAGGAAAATCTATGTGGAAAATCTTTGTGGAGTTCTGCTAAGCAGCTTTTCTTAAGCCCTATGCTTTTCATTAGCCTTTTCAATCACATCAGCCTAAACACTGTTTGATTATATATGAAACAAAGCTTCAGAAAATTTACCTAACTTTTCTCCCAGAGCTTCTAAAAGTATTTTGTTTTCACCTGAGTGAAATTTATTTTCTTTGTAATCACAGAAAAAATATTGTAAAACTAGGACTATTTTCTTTGTTGGAAAGCTGATATCGTGTCAGTTACATAACTAAAATCCTTAAAAGTATGCAAATTTTCTTGAACCATAACTGGTTTTGAGCATATATGAACATACTTATTTACTATTTTTATGTACCTCCTGCCAAAGAATGATAGTAAATAACTGACTGTATTTTTTTTTTTCTCTCTAAAGTGGTACTGCATAATTTCAATTTCTCAGATCTTTAAAATCCTTCTCTACATTACAGGAAAAAACATTTTCCTTGTTGCTGGCATCAACAAGAAATACAGCACCATTCCAAGGAAGTAACTCAACCATGGGATATCAACATGAGAGAGAGAGAAATGGGCAATCATTTGCACTGCTGAGGAAGTCACAGCACGGGAGCTGGAAATCACCAAGAGAAAAGGAATATAGCTCTCCAAAATGTTCCAGGTGAAGTCAGTAAATGCAGAAATCTGTCATTCTGTTATTACAGACAACATCTGAGACACTTTAAAAAGTCTCTTTTAAGAGACATGGCATCAATTACCTTAAGTAGTTCAGTGAAGTTGTAAGGTGAACGGTAGTTTCCGTCATTTACAAGCTGGTGAAATTGCTTGGTTGATGAGGTCAGAAAAACACCTGGAAACACGCTCAGCTGTAGAGAAGAGCTCCTGATGCAAAGCAGTTTGTTGGTCTGAAAAGCAGAACAGATTTTAAGCATTTTCAAGCTTTTGGATGCTGCCAGAGCACTAGAAAACTCTTCATGAATCCCTAAGATAACTCTGCAGAAACACCAGCTTTTTCTGTCATATTCCTTATTACATCCTCATGATGAAAAGTGAGACATCCTGAATGTTGAACAAAGCTCTGCTGATTTATTACAGAGGGATTGATTGATTACAGAGGGATTTTGTACTGCTGGAAGTCTCCTAGGACTAGAGTTACAGTTACAGTGTCACAGAAGTGGCAAGAGCAAAAACCTCTCATGCCCTTCACCAGTTTAAGTTTGCTCCTGAATTGACTGCCAAGACTGATTACCTATTAGGAGCTTTGACTCATCCAGTTCCAAATCAGTCCAACATTAGGGGCTATATTTGGAATATGCTCTACCTTACCATATAGAATAATACTACAAAGGCTAAAGCAAGATTCTGAGTTTCCTCTGAGGGTTACATGATTATAAACAATATTCTGGAGTAAATGGGATGAAGGTAAGAAAATAGTGTTAAAATGACTGGAGAACTTATACCTGGCTGGGTTTGGAGAGACAATGTATCCTTCAGTTTCCTCATTAGCAGTTCCAATTCCTCACAGACTTCCTTCTCATCAGGTGGTATCTGCATTGCAGTGGGAATAAGAACTGTATTCCCCATTCCACTGAGAGAGTTTTCTGTCAGTTTTGTCTGATATGTTTGTTTCTCTTTTTCTTTTTTATGCTGTCCCATAAAGGGTTTGTCACTTCGCAGGGACACTGACTCCAGTGGGTCATCTGAGAACACAAAGTCCACTGCAGTGGGAACCTCAGGTGTCTCTAAAAGCTGCATTCTATTTACAGAGATTGGAGGATTCAAAGATTTCCGTTCTGCACATGTTCTGGAAGTAGGTCTTATTTGGGCAGGATTTAATTCACTCTGCATTCTCCTTTCCAGCAGAACATGTGGATTTTTTGGCATTGTATTATGACACTGTGCAAAATGATGCTCTGATGACTGCAACATGGTCTACAATAGACAAAACACAGAAATTACATTGTAAAAATAATTGGTATTTCAGTTTGCCAGTAGTACTAAAACAGTATCGCAGAAAATGCTACAAAAATGCTGTAAGGGGAAAATATGTAAGCATTTTCTGTGAAACAAGAGTCTTTTAAGAATCTCAGAAATAATTGTAATGATAAGAATCCCTACAATTGAAAACAAATAAAATATTTTCTATAAGATGTCTGTATTACATCCCAGTAAGACAACAATTAGGAACGACATTATATTTATTCAATGCCAGCACTTTGACTCTTCTCCGAAGAACAGACTGCAATGAAGTATCTAACACTTCTGATTATAATATTCATTATTTTCATCGCAGTAGTATTTAAATGTGCTAACATGGATATCTGTTCTAGATGCCAGATACGCATAGAATGACAAGAAACTACTGCAAAGACCTTATCTGCTTTCTCTGAAGAGAAGAACCTAAGATGACTGAAAATACAAGTGGAAGGTGCATGAAATGGTATTGAGTACTGGTCTACAGGAAAAGCAGTTGTTAGTGTTCATTAATGGCTCATAGCTATGACAATTCTTGATAGATATATCACTATACCTTTATTTCTTCCTTCATGTGCTGCAGCGTCATTTGCAGGTTTTCATGGCTTTCTCTCAATCTTTGGAGTTTTGTCTCTATTTTGCAGCTTTTTTCTTCCTGGCAGTTATGAAGAAATTGCATTTTGTCCTTCCATTTGTTGAACTGCTTCTTCATGTACCTACCAGAGATACAGGAGGGTGGGATTTTTGCTAGACATACACAGACATACACAAATATATGCAGTCACGGAAATGAGCAAACACTTTAGCACAAACTTTATCCCCTTTACTAGTTCAGGAAATTTTTGTCAGCCTTGGGATTAGAAGCCAATATTCAGGAGCTGGACTGCATCCACGGAATTAGCAAGAACATGAGTATTCCAGATGAGGAAATATGAGAGCTGAGTAGAACTGTGGCCAGTTCTTGGGGTTTGATGAACCTTGATGAACCTTGCATCTTGGGGTTTTACTTTTCCCACAAAGGTGGCTGCAACAGGAGAGACAATAGCAGTCCCTCTGTATAGAAGCAAACTACTTATAGCAACTCCCTGACATGCAAAAGACTCCCATTACATGCCTAGGCAACAATGAAGTAAAAGCAGGTTCTGCCCCTTTGATAGAGTTTCTTCTTGCTTGTGGTATTCTCTGCAGTTTCTTTAATGATACCAATAGCTTCTGCACAGGCCACTTGTCTTTGAAAAAACACTCTGATTTTTGCAATCAGAAGTGCCATCCTCCCACACACATCAGAGATTGAGAAATTACCTACTCAGAGCACAGTATGATAGAAATACCACCCATAATTCTGTTCTAGTTGTGATTTCTCTAAGTCAGGGTAGAAATAGTTTTGCTTTCCTCACAGCTGAGGTGCAGACAGTAAAGTTTGTTAACACTACAGTAATAAACCAACTGCTTCATATATCAGATCTGAAATAGTTATCTGCCTTGCTTAGTTACATTCAGAAGTTCACCTGATTCACTTTCTTGTGGTAGTGCTTTGGCTTAGAGACAACAGCCTCATCAGTTTCACTTGAACTATGCAAGATTTGTATGAATGGGACAGCAAGTCAGACCGTTTAAAATTAAAATTAATATGACAGTGGTCCCTTACAACAACATTTAAGGGCTCTTCACTGCAAAATGCTGTCCTCCTTCAACTAACTCAGAGCCCAGTTCTGTGGACAGACAGGTGAATGCTGGAAGTTCGTCCACAAACAAGAATAAAGAGCTTCCCATGAGTAATGTGATTCATTCACCCAGTTCTATGATAAGCTCTGGGTCAGAGCAGCATTATAGGAGCAGGCATCCCAAATATCCTCTCAACAATTGCTAATCTAAAAGAAAGCTGAAGATCTTTGCTGTATCTCTTTATTTTCCCAAGTGAGAACAGACCTACAATGAAACTGCAATTGTTTAGCTCTAATCTTGGAGTGCCCTTTTGTGAACTTGGAGCAGCAATTGTACTTGGAATGAAACAGAACAGGAACAGAGGGAACTGAACATACTGAAGGAAATAAAGAGAGTAGATTCAGGATTGAATTCTACACTTCACTGTAATTCCATCACTTTCAGTGGTCATAGGCATGGTTATATAGAGAGCACATTTATATACAACTACAAAAATGAGGAGGGGAAGACAAAAATGCAAGTAAAAGGCAAGCATTGTAGCTCACACCCTGCCATGTCACCCAAGCAAACAGGCCTCCCAAGAGATTTTTTATTTAGGAATTAATATTTTACAGTGTCAAAGATTTGACTACCAGAAGGAACTTCCTTGATAAACTTATACCAATAAGTTATTGTATTCACCCTAATAATCTCTATTTGATGTAGAGCATATTTTTAAGAAAGAAATTCTACTTTGATTTAAAAGGTTCATGCAAATTATGAAATTGGCTTTGATTAAACCTTATTCAGAGAAAAATTTGAAAAAGTATGCTATTCTGACATTTTTATGTGGATGAACATCTTTTTGCCTAAAAATTAGTTTTAGAAATGTAAACTAGCAATTGCAGAAATGCTGATGAAATGAAACAAAAATGTTTTGCTTTACCATTGTTTTTCCAGTGATCTTCACCTAAAGTTTTTTTTTGTTGCTGAGTTTTCATTATTCATTCTCATTTGATAGGATTTTTTTAAATCTCAAAATCTCCAATGTATGGAAAAATCATCTGTCTTCTAGCCCTCCAGCTGGAGCAGCACTGCCCACCAGTCTTCAGTCAGTTTACTACTGCATTTACCTACCTGCAGTCACGGTGAATGCTTTTAATGGATTCGTGCATTTTTAACACCTCTGCTTCAAAAGAGGCTATTGCCTAAAACAAAAAGAAGTATCCATTCATAACTTTATCAGCAATTGCATTTCATTTTTGTATGCAAGTTTTATTATAGGAGTGCATGGCAAATTTTGGATTTGGTCTGTTTTACAGATTTACTAGTTAACATTTTTAATTTAATGTATTACAATCAACTGATGCATTAAAGTATTTCTAATGGCTGGAAAGTATTTCTAATGGCTAGAACAAATTCTTTGTTCTATGACAAATTTAAGTGTATGAGAATTTGTTTGAAATTAGAACAAAATCCATATTCCCAAGAATTTCTGCAAAATGGAATATTCTGACTTTGGAACAATCGCTCTCAAGTTCCACAGCTGCTTTGAGACAAGGAGATGGAGAGACTGTATGTAGAAGAGAAAAGAGATGAGATGAGAAACTCCTGGTCCTTAAATGGAAGTAGCATTCTCTGGACCACGCAGAGAACAGTAGCTCAGAAGTCAGGGAGACAAACACTTTCCAGCTAAGCTACTTTTGAGGCATGATATAAGTTGGGCAGGAATCAGGGCTGCCAGGAAATCATGAGACTAAGAGCTGGATCACCCAGGACCTCCATGTTCATAGCTTCTATTAAAAGCAATCATTGGACTTATTGTCCACATCTTTTCAATCAAAGTGGAAATAATCTGCACGATAAGATCTTAGAAATCAGTATAAAACTGCTCAAAAGGAATTCTCAGCCCAGAGAGAAAATAAACAAGACAGCAATGCTTCAGAATCCCAGCACGGGGATGCAATTCCTGTCCTGCTGTTTTCTAAAATGACAAATGCCAACCATCAAAGTTCTGTTTAAGCAATGTCTGCCCACAACATCTCCTGCAGATATGTGCTGGCTAGCACTATACCTTGAGCTGGGCAGCAGAGTTCTAAAAGACAGGTCTTCCAAAGGGCAGCACAGGAGTAGCAGCCAAAGGAGTGACCTGATATTGAGAGGCTAGCTCTGTGTTACTGCACCCCTTGGCTCCCAGGAAGAGCAAGATGAGTGGATGACACAAACTGGTTTGAACAGAACCCAGTGCTCCCTGTATTCTGAGTAAGTGCAGAGCTACCAACCTCTCAAAAAATATAGAAACAAAAAACTGCTATGTACTTATTTTTAGCTACACTGTCTTAGACACTCTTTTAGCATTGTTTCTTTGGAGGAAAGCTGGGAATGGGTTAATAGAGACCTTTTGTGCATTAGCTATTTTAGTTGGAGTGGACGCTGCTCTGGCTTTATCCTAAGAGGGCCCATTCTGTCCTCTTGCTATTTCCATGGTAACAAAAATGGCCTGAGTCTAATAAGAATTCAGGCACTCTTCTTTGACATTTGCTTGCAGTAGGAAGACATGATGGCCTTTCCTACTGTCAGAATAGCAAGAGGACTCCAGACTCATCTAGACTTTAGCATGCTACTCCATGACAACTCAAGAAACCCCAAAGCAAATATTCTTACAGGTGCTTCTGAAGGTCATGGACATCAAGGAGTTAGTCACTAATCTTGGGAAGATAACAAATTCAAACCTCACTAAGTTTTCAGATTCCACATTTTTCATAAGTGAGGAATTAACAGAAAGGTGAAGCTGCCCATTACATTTTCATTGGAATTAGAAGGCAATTAGATAATTAACTTGCTAGGTCTTCTTCATAGCATTAGCACTATTACTGCTTTGTGTTTCGCTCACCTGAGCTATTGTCTTGTCTTGCTCTGGTGTCTTGTTATTCTCACTCTTCTGCATTACAGTCCTGTTTTCAGGTATGAACCCGGGTGACTCTGGGACACAATTGTCCACTGGAAAAGACACACTTTCAGGACCAGGTAGTGATGAAGCACTGAACTCCACAGGAGGACTGTATACCAACAGAGAAGTAATGAGTAGGGAAAGGATCAGGACTCACATGGTTTTTCTACCCAGGAAGATCCAAATGCAGAAAACTAATACAGTGTAAACAGACAGACAGATGCGTATTGACTAAGCAAGAAATAAAGTTTAGCTATACCTGCTGGCATATTTTGGTTGAAAGAATTAAATTCCTGAAAACAAATTCCACTCTCCCAACAGAATCTCAGCAACAGGTTCTTCTTCCCACTCATTTATTCTCAGTGTAATTTGCTGCTTCTCTTTTTTGCTTCCTTTAGCCAAGAGTTAAATATATTAGGAAATTGAACTACAAAAAACAGCAAAGTATCCTGCCGTTCAGTCCATCATATGCTAGGAAAAGCCTAGATATTTATCAGCCTCACAGTGACACCTGTAACAGCAACCCCAAATTCTTCTTTGTCTCATTGCTACCCAAACAGTAAGTAAGCAAACCCCCATAGAATTAAAGAGAAATCTTGATTGATTCCAGAAAGATTAAATTCCATTCAAAATGATTAAATATTATTTTGTTGCCGAATACAAGAGAGGAAATATTAGCAACGAAAGATGTTTTGCATTTCACCACATTCTAAAAAACAAACACTGAAATAATATTCTCCATAAGAAGCACTGTAAGTATCATCCATTGGTCTTATAGCATATAAAAAATTGTTTTCTAACTGAAAACCTACCAGAGTAGCACAGTCTAGATTTATAAACAGATTTTTCTCCTCCTTCACATAAAGATGAAATTAATTATTTTAGGGAGGACTGATAATTTTTTCCCTATTTTAGCCTCACTGAAGCCTCATTTGGAGAACACATGTGAGATGCAAGACAGTTGTTACATCTTTATACAAATAGGAAAGAATCTCACCCTTTGTATGTTTCTAGTGTTAATCTCCTACAACCATTCCCTTCAGTTCTGTACGTAAGTATCAACCAAAATCTCATAGCAAGGAAGGAGAAACTATTGGGAAAAATCTCAACATAGCCTCCAATGCTCATTATTAACCACTGTGATCAGTGGAAGTACAGTAATGACTTTAAATATTAACCAAAACACAAAAAACAACTGGTCTGAAAGAAGAGGAATGGTGAGATCATCTACTTGCTATTGTGAGTAATTCCACAGGCCTGAAATTTAGTGAGACTTGAGTAGAATGCCTGCCAGTGAATGCACTGGAGGTCACATGTGGAAAGCATTCACAGTTAATTTCCAAATGGATTTGTCACAGAGGAGGTGCTTAAAAACCCACACAGTTGTAAAGGTAGTAAATATTTGCAATGCTTGGCCCTAGACTGAGTATAAGAAATGGAACAGAGTGAAAAAGACAACATAAGGAAGGAGGAAAGCAAAGCACAAGCCTGTTACATTTTACAAGAAAATCATTAGGTTGTCAGCATGGTGACCATAGTTAAGCTACAGAACAATGTGCAGCAACTTCTCAGTTATTCTATCCCTTTTTAATAGAAAAATCATGACATGGTATCTGTCATAACAAAATCCCCTACTCAAAGGACATAATCAAGTAATACTCCACAGCCTGACATTCAGAGATTATAAATTCATCTGACACCAAAACTCACAAAGTCTTTTTATAAGCAGGGAAGTGCCTCTCCTCCACTGATTCCAGAGCTGTCCTTCTCTGAGCCTCTTTTCCCCTGCAATGCTCTTGAAACAGGTTGTTCCTGATGGTGCGGAGAAAGTGCTTTGCATTCGCCTTTGCTGACATCTATTGGAATGAGGGATAATAAAGAAGAAAGTGACTTTTCAAACAGGTACTGCCCAGAAACAGACATATTCCAAAGCAAAGGTCCATCTCTTCACCACCTGATGAGGCCCATGGCTGCTATCTGGGCCTTAGAAGGGGAGCTGAGGTGGGTAATGCTGCAGGACCACAGGCAAGAACAGCTCCAATTCTTTTAGGAAAAATACTGCCTGGATCAAAGTCAGGCAGCCTGGAAATGCTTAGCACAGGATTTTGGTAGTTACAAGGATTAAGCTCACAGTCACAACAATAATTCTGCTGACTAGTATCTAAGGAAGAAATATTTTTATACTTGTATAAAACATCTGTAGATACAGTCTTCCGTGGCTCACATCCTCCTCTAACAGAATACAGTAAAATACACATCCATTTATCACAGGAGTGTCAGGCTCATGTACAACAACTAAGCTCAGTAGGTGTATTATTGGAGGACACAAACCAATTCTTCCCCAGATGACTGCTGCAGAACTTGGGGTGAACCCTGACAGACTGAACAGGACAAAGAAAACATGCCACGTGCTTCCTAGTGCTTCTCAACGTGGTAGTAACATTACCACAAGGTGTCAGCACGGTAAGGAAAAACTCTGCTGATATTTCAAACCCCCACTCAGCAGCTTTATCCCTGATAAAGACAGTGTGAAAATTTACTCAGACAAGGACAGCATCTGTTAAAAGAGTGGAAGGTATGGGGATAGCAACCTACTGCTGATTATTTTATGTCCCACACAACAGATACAAAAATGGTATGTGTCATAGTGAGTAGCTTATCTTTTAAATTTTGTTATAGATTTTGGCCTGTATTGTAATATTTGGCCTATAAAGTAATATTTACAGAGTTTGTGTTAGAGTAGGGCTTCATAAAGGAAACCTAAGTTCAGTGATTCAATTGCAATTCTGCAGCAACAATGTGGCTGCAATCCAAGCTGCAACATCTACCGCCTTGCTTTATCTCGCCCTTCCTTCTGATGCTTCCACAAACACACATTCCCATTCACTCTCCCTTCACACTAATTTTAAGGTCACTACCTAGAAATCTCTTCCTGAGGAGCTTAGTTAACCTTTGATTTTCCTACTTTGTCACAGATGGACTATGAGGAAGAATATTTGGAGGACTGAACTGCTATTTTTGATATGATGCAGATATTAAGCATCCAGATATAATTTCTCACAATGTTAGCAAATATGGTTTTGTTTTCAGGAAGAGAGCAATGAAGTGGCAAGAGTTTAATGCTACCCCAGACAAAGGGTGACTACAAGAGCAGTCTAACAGTCTTTAGTTTTAGTGCAGACATTGGCTGCCCAGTATCTTTCACATTAACTGCAGAGGATTGGGAAGGAGACCAGGAAGTACAGCTTTTTAGGGAAACTTTCTTAAGTGCTTTTCAGCTCATTTACTGGAACAGAAGGATACTGTTATACAGATCCACAAAAAGCCCATCTGCTGCTGTGTGCTGGAATTTCCTGCTCAAAGGAGAAGCTGGTCTTCCAAACACAAATTCCCAGTGTTGTACTTTGCCACTAGTGTGATGATAGCATAAGTTGCCCCTGTAACAGAGTCCAGGTATGTGATCTTAGTTGGGCATATGCTACCTCTTTGTGCTGTATCCCTAACTGACATAGACAAATGAGTCAGAAAGGTTTACAATAAAGTGGAAAAACTGAAGACATTCAGAAAAGAGAGAAAAAGAAAGGCATTTCATGCAGGAGTTTGTATTACTTTAGGATTAATGAATTTCTGGATGAGTCTGCATTGGGACTGGGATGAAGGAACATTGGGGCATTGAGGGGACTTTTCATAGGTTTAAGGATTATCTGCTAACAGAAAACTTGCCATAAAACTCCTTAAGAAGGAGACTTGCACTGGGATATTTCATAGCTCTATTCAGTTACTTCAGAACAAAACACTCATTCTAAAGTTAGAAGCCTGCTTTTGTCCTTTTCCTGTCTCCCTGTTCCCAGACTAAGAATGCTAATATGTCATGGCCATTATGGCTAATACACACATAACTTTATAATGCTTGTAGTTCAAGAATCTACTGCCTGCTTGCCTCCATGAAAAACCTCAACAGGGAAATGAATTAGTACAATAGGACTTTACCGGCATACAGTGTTCCACAACAGGATGTGATCTCTTATGTGGTTTGCAGAGACGACCAGAGAAAAAGCAGGCTTGGCAAAGGTCAAAATTGAGACACTTTAAACAGCGATATCTGTGAGGGAAAACAAAAGGATTCATTTACCTCCCCATAAGTAAGAACTTGGTGTAAGTAAGCTTGATTACTGTAAACCCAGATCCCTGGGCTCTGAAATGCAAGGAAACATCTTTGTTAGAATAATTACTTTCCTCAGCATTCTCTGAATTAAAGTTATTTTGTCCAAATGACGGAGGACTTTTCTCCAAACCCACCAGTGCTTTTGATTTTATTTATTTGCTGCATTGAAATGCAGTCCATGGAAGAAACCGTTGTTCTAGCACCATTTCCCATTTTTCAGAATGCAGTTACAACTTCATATGCTTCTTATGCACCAGCTTACCTCTATTTGCTGCTCCCATGGAATTGTAATATCGACATAGGATGCATAAACAAAATAAAAATGCAAGAAAGTAAACCTGCAAGCTTACAATTAGTGAGAATATAGTAACAGTTAAATGCTTTTCTGAGCATTCTGGTCAGAAGGTAATGGATAGTGTTCTTTTTATACCACTATGCCATTTTATACCATTACTTAGATGACTAAGATGCTAAGATGGAAAACTTAACAAGACAGTTAATACAACTGGTTACAGAAAAAATAACTAAGAAATGAGATACACAGGTTTAATTGACTTTACATTTGGACTGCCAGTTTACCTTTGGCAAGTTTTCATGTTTGTGCTAGTGAGCTAAAGAGAAGTAGGATGAAGGCTTGAGCATTAGACTGCAGTGGTTCTCTCTATCCCTCTTTTCCTGGTTAAATTAGATCACGTCCAAAGCTTGTTACTTAGTACATCAGTTATGGCCTGTAAGGTATGCAAACAATGGTAAGAACTAATTGTGTGGATGCTAAAGACACACCTGATGCCTGTAATGGGGAAAACTTTGCAGACTCTGCATCTAGCTTGGTGAGAAACCATTTCCGTGGCTGATAATCTGTAACACGTAGGGAGCCACAGGAGAACAGTAGGCTCTGATCTCAGCCAAGAGAGGAATTTTTCTTCAACAATAGCTGCATTCAGAACCTAGAAAAAATACATGTCTCAAACTCATACATTCACCTGAAAAAGCCGGTGGTTCATCTACAATCTCTAATAAAAGCTCTGATATTGGATTTTGCTGGCATAAATTTTCCATTCATGTAAAATGTTACTGGGTTCCAAAGGTTTTGGAATAAATGCAAGAGTCTTCAGTAGTATTTTACCAAGCATCTTTTCTATAGATACAAATCCTCCCATACTGTGAGACTGATGATCAGCCCTCCTTCTTAAAAGTAGATAGTTGGGGATGTTATGTCATTGTACACTTGAAGTTTTAATCAATCAGCAACGTTCAGAATAATTTCCCAGGACATCAGAATTTCACTCACCCCATGGAAACAGTCATGAATCGCAATTTCCACACAAGACAGAGTGCAGCCTTCTCCCACAATGGCTGGGATCTACATCAAGAATAAAGGCTCAGAAACACCTCAGTAAAAAACAGATGTTCCCATCATGCTCTGCTGTGATGGTGACAGCACACAGATGGTGAAGTATCTATAGCAATGCCATTTTACACACTGTTCTGAAGCAAGCCCGTTCATATTCATGCCATCAGTATGCAGTTTCACAGTTCAGGGTGTGTCAGAATGATTTGTTTCCAACTCACTTACTGTAATGGATCAACATACTATATTTCCACACTGTAATACTGAAGGACACTGAGTTTAAATCTCAGAGGTCATTTTCAGATTCCATTTTCAGCACCAGTTCAGCTGGAAATACCTGTATGCTAAGGCAACTTGCTGCAACTGCAAGTTATTCTAGTGAGTATAGACATCTGAAGTTTGGAGTTGCTTTAGGAACAGTTGTATCCAGCTGTTTCCAGCACCTGTAAGCTCAGGCAACATGAATGCACAGAGGCATTCACTAATGCAAGTGGTTATTTTGAGAAAACAAATTTGATTCTTTTACCTACTTTTCATGATAGCTCCCTATGTCCACAGTGTCTTGTTAACTTCAGTCCCATAAGGTAATCAAATGTAAAAGGAAGCAATTATGAGGGGTTTTTCTCTGCTAGGTTAGCACACTCCTACATCTGTTGTGTAACAGCACTGCAGTGACATTACCTGATTTAAGTCTGTTAGCAGGCTTCTCAGGGCACTATGGGTAATCAAGGTCTCCTTCCCATCAGGGACAGCATATAACCGAAAGAAAGCTGAAAACAAGGGAAAAAAACCTGGAATCCTGGCAGAGCCTGAACTGTCTTCAAGCTATCTTCAAACTGCTATGGTAATTGCAGTCTAACAAATAAACGCCTCAAGAAAGTTTCACTATATTATGTACCTAACAGGCTCTCAGTGACTGCTGTGACCATACTTCTCCCTACAGTGAGGGAAAGAGAAGGAAAGCAAGGAAGAAAGCAATGAACTCATTCTTACAACACTAGGAAAAATATTTAAATATGTTTCTACAAGAAGTGCTCCATTTAAATTGTGAATTGCTAATTTAAAACTGTGGCGTTTCTGGTTTTTTCTGCTAGGCAAATAGAAGCTCTACTTAAATTTGAGTATAACCTCTTCTGAGGCTCTTTATTGCTGAGATGGCTACAGATATTGATTGAAAAGCATTATTCTGCATCAGCCTTTCTCTACAACTAAGCAGTCAACATAATTTACTTTTTTCATGGCAGAGCTGACTTTTCTTTTAAAATAAAAAAATTACAATGGAAAATTTCTTCAATGTTCAGTATTTCAGGCAGTGTATAAAATTATATATTTCTCACCTCTGTATTTAGCCAGTAGAGTATCTCCTGAAAGGGAAATTAGGGCAGCTGCAGCAGATCTAGTTTTGACATACCCTGTTCCAGATCTAGGAAAATGAAATAAGTTACATTACATTCACTGAGAATATAAAGACTGAAATGTCTAAAGAATAGAATACTATTATGTAGGAAGAAAACTTCAAAACTAGTATCTTTTTATATGTATAAATGTAACCAAAGTAACATTTCCGTGATTTTTTATGACTAGAACCTTTTGTCACTGAATATAACTCCAGAATTAACTGTTCCAAGACACCATGCAGTCATAAAACAAAAAGATATCTCCTTCAGAGACTTCACATTCCAAATAAAATGTAATTTCACATTTAGAATGTATGTCCTAAAAAATTCTGCTCTTTTTATTGTGGACAGCCTTGCCAAATACAGTTGTGAATAAAGGATACAATCTAAGTTTTGCATATATCATCAGGCAGCTCCACTGTGGCCCCAGATCTGCACTGAGCTTCTCTTGGGCTGATTACATTTAATTTCACTGAAATTCAATTTAATCAAAAGGACATATGCAGGAGCAGGACATTTAGTTTTGGCCATTAGATAATAATGTAGATTAATTTAGAACCCAATTTTGTGACATAGGCACCTAATGAAAAATACTTGGTTTTTTTGTGAAGACAATGCAGACATTAATCAGAAACCACAAATCAGGAAATCCTGGAAATCTATATTTAAGAAATTACTTTTGCAAATCTTCAAAATATCATTACATAAAATTGTCTTCACGAGTCTTTAGATAAACCCACACTGTGTAAAGCTGCAAAATAGTCTCTAAAGTATAAACTGCATGGGAAATAATTGTTTTTCCAGAAATTTCAAAGAAAAAACTCCAAGACTAAAGTTAAAATACATAATAAAACTCCCTTAAGATGTTTATGTAAGCTTATTAAGTAAACTACCACACAAACTCCTATGTGTTCCTCCTATTAAATACTTTCCAGTGTTAATAGTGGAGAATAGCACTCTATAGAGAAAACATGGTTAGAAAATTATAAGAAGCTTTTTCTATCTTATATACATGTCGAGAAACTTGTGGAATTCTTTTTGAAAAAAGAAATAGCAGCAAAAAGAAAATGACACTCCTAAGACAGTCCTAAGAAAACAGACTAAAAGACTAAGATAGTCCTGTTAATAAGATTCTTCTAAATAATTTCCCTACAGCGTACACAAATTACAAAATACTCTTGATGTTTCTAGCTTTGTTTCTTAATACACCATTTATTCTTAGCCTTAATTGATTTTTTACAAAAAAAATTTATAAAATGGGACCTTAAGCAGTTGTGATCATATGAGTAATGAATAATGATTCAAGAAAAAGTCCTGCAGGCCACTTACATCTCATTTACTTTCAGTCAAAAACTTTGCTGTGATGTAGAAGGGAAAAACTTCACCTGTGGTAAATAACTTGTACAATGAACTTAGTCTTTGTCTTTTAAATCTGATACAATCACAAACCAATCCTGCCTTTAGTGAATTAACGCATTATTCACAAACAATATATGAGAAAAGTACAGTCTGTGAGCTGTTTCCTTATTATATTCAGAAACTTTGCTATTCACTATGATGCTCAGCTTAGTTATGAGACATCAATTTTGTTTCATAATTGGTAGATGAACATTTTAAGCTTGAGGAAAATGAATAATGAAAAGTGACTGGCAAATTCCTGACCTGTGCATGGCTACTGTTCTCCAGAGGCAAATATGGATTCTTTTTTAGCAATGTATCAAAATATCTTGGAAGTCAGAAGAAGAGCTACTCTGTAAACCTGTTCAGAGAAAAAGTCAGCATGGACTGGCAAAAGTCTGGATTTCCAGATAGCTTTGGGAACATTTGACCACTGTGTTTCTGATGCAGTTTTGTGTCTCATATTCCTACAGCTGAACTACTCCTAGTTTTTATACAAAGCAAAACCAATCAAAATGGGAGAGTTTCACACAGAAATGGTGTGAGAGTGGTAGAAACAGACTTAGTCTAGCAATACTTGGGGTGGGAGCTATATGATCTTTAAGGTCCTGTCCAAAACCACATTCTTTGACTCTACAGTACTTCACAATGGATCTACATTTATTCTTCTTCTCACCTGTCATACATGGCAATCAGCAGGCTCAATGTGAATTCGGCAGCTCTTGGATCTACCTGGCCTGGTTTTTCCAATCTTGCCCTTTGGAACAGTTTCATCAGCATTCTAGAGATTTGCTGCATGTTCAGAGAAATCCGCTCTTCCCTCTGGCCTTGTTCACTTGATAGGATGTGCTGAATCAGAGAAACGTCAATCAAATGCACTGTGGGAAAATTAAGGAAGAAATGAATGAAGATTCCTGCCTTTTCATGAATGGAAGCATGACTATTTTTTTCATCAGAAATGCCTAGCTAAGACAAGTCTGTAAAATGAAGCCTAAAAGAGTACACCACATAAAAAGAAAACCAGTAGCTGTGGTACTTCCACACTGACACAGAGCATCAGGCAGATAAACCATATCAGGGCTGAGACCAGACTAAATATATTCATAGAAGAGCATCCCCAAATGAAAGAAATATTTCCAAGGCCAACAAACTAATCACCTTCTCTGGGCTACCCTGAAGACCTCACTTGCAATATTGTGCATTTTCAGCAACAGACTGTTCCAAATAGAAAATTCAAGATTTCTGCGAAATTTAGCTCGATATGGAATTTACATCCAGTCATTTCAAATGAGCTAGGTGACCAGGACTTCATTGCACAACTCTCTGCTTGCACTGAGTTTTCCCTCACTTCAAAGACAGGGAGAATGAATACTAACCAGGAATTTTCTGGTCTGTCATATTTTATTTTGCTCTCATTAATTCTTATAGTCCAGTCGATGCATTTTCAATAAGCCATGATTATTTCCAATAAATCAGGTCCTAAGAAACACATTAGAACTTGACTTTTCATGAGCATAATAATACACAGATAGATTAATAATTGTTAATGATGTCTACATAGTATTTTTGCAGATTATAAAAATAATTTGATTCTCTCATTATTTTAGAATTTCACTAATGTGTTTCCATTGACATTCAAAAGGAAAAAAAATTGTATATGAAGCACTATCTAGATTTTAAATGTTCATAATCCATTCTGAAACTCTAAGGTGGAAAATGAGAGAGCAAAGTAGCATAATAATTCATGGTGACAGCAATGTAAATTTTATACAGATTCTCCTCCCTGTAAAAGACAGGATTCTCTTTGGCTACTAACACTGGCAAAGACTTTGTACTGAGCGCAGCTTTAGGGCTGTTCTGTATATGGAGTTCTGGACATCACTCAAGGCCTCTGTAAAAGAAAACAAACACACATTACAATAGAGTTGTTCATTCAAAACTAACTAAAAATCAAACCAACCAAATTTGGAGTTTTGAGTTGATCAACACTCTGAAAGAAAATTTTGGGGAAAAAAAGAAAACAAAAAGAAAACATTTTCTTTTTTTTAATTAACTTTTTGGGGTGAACAGTCTTCTTGTAAACTGACACATTCTCTTGTAAAAACAGAATTTAACATAGAGAGCACATCTGCTTCTTTGGGAATCAAGTTTATTCATAGATCAGTACAAGGCCTATGAGGGTTATGCACTGCACATACTTTTAGGCAAGATCATAATGAAATAGTATTTTTTCAGGCAAATAGGTTTTTTGATCAGAGATGCTCTTCTTCAAGGAACAATTTGTCAGTTTGCACAGCAGGGTTATTGTTTTGGATGCATATTGTTTCAAGGACCAAACAAATCTTCTGTCAGGATCAACATGTGGAACTCTTGCAGAAGAAGATAAGCCCTTTATCAGAGCAAATTACTTTTGACATCTCTGTTTAGGAAACCCACTCAATCTGCTTGACTAAATCCCATACCCTTATATGATTTCAGTTTATTTCTTTCACATCACTAAAGGATGTTTTTCTGAGTGGAAAGAAAGAGATGCTGACCATGACCTATACTTGATACTTTACACACATACCTAGAACTTCAAGACCAAAAAACAAGGCTTGTTCACTAAACTTTAGAAACTAGAAAGGGATTTATCAGTTATCCTTCTGTCCTCAGAGACTCTTTTCTCCCTGTACTTCAGAGGGGAAGAGTTACACACAGCTGATTAAGGCTAAAGATAAGCAATAAATATGTATAGATGAGTAGAAATAACTCACAAAATACTTCACCTGCTCAGTCTGGAACTGAGCCAATCTGTGTGCAATGGTTTCCAAGAAATACACCAGATTAATATTAATAGTCAGCAAATTATGGGCTCTGCTGGTTCCCAGATGCTATCTAAGCTATAGAAAGATGCCAATAACTGCTATACCATCTGTTTATTCCTGCTCTTGTCATACTATGTTTTGTGATATTATTTGGAGATGTAGTGTAGCATGTCATACAAAGTGAAAAATGAGTTTTGACTTCCACGCATCATCAGTTCTCTTTCCTCAATAAACTGATCCAAAGCCCTTTTGAAAGCAACAGAACAACTTCCACAGTTTTCAGTAGGCTATGGATTAAGTTCCAAATGCTTATTTTCAAATACAAATGCTAGAAATATACACATGATTCAACTCAAACACCTTCCATGCACAAGATGATTTTTGAAGTGAAGGGAATCTGTTTTAGTAGCCATCTGCTACTTAATTCAAGTCCACCCTTACAGACAAAATGTGGCCTCAAAGTAAGGCATTCTGTGCCTGTCAAGCACAGTTCCAGAATTAACTTGTGAGGACACATAAGTAAAATAGCAAATAATTTTAGAATTATTATTGATGAGAGGCTATTTAGGGACATTAAAATCTTACATTTCTCATAAAAAGGGAGCTTCCCCTCTGGACAGAAAACCAGCTTGTAATCAGTCTGCTGTGGGTCAAATTTCACCTCAACAAGTTGCGGTGGTTTTGCAGCACATAGAAGTGTGCTGATTCCTGACATCGTCAGCTGGTTACCTGCTATTCTGCACTTTGAGGTATTTGCTCTGTGGCAGATGAGGTGTCCACTGAGATTTTGCACCCAAAAAGGGAGCATATGGCCATCTTCATGTCTATTCCAAAGTATGGAAAAAAACTTAGCATTTATTATAAATTAGGGAACATGGCCCTGTGTGCCTGACCGTTCCATAAGCCAATGTGATAACGGCAAGCAAGGTGGCAGGACAGATCCAACAATAAAGGTAGGACAGAACAGCTGTGTAATTTGTTATTTATGTGCTACAGCACAGAGATTCTCAAGGTGGCATGATTTTATTAAAATTCAGTAGTTTCTGTTCAAAAAGACACAGAAATGCCTTTTGAGAAAAGTTAGGAAAAAATAAGAAAAATCCTTACCCTGCAAGTCTGGATCCATTTGAAATTAACAGATGGCATTAGGCATTCTATAACAAAACAAACCAAAGTGTAAAACCACATATTCTAGACAGAGACATATTGAACCATTCAAATTAAACCTTTTAATCTGAACAATTCACTGGATGCATTTCAGAAATTAAATTAAACAGAATTACATTAAACAAAATAGTTTTGGTGCCACATGCAGAGAAATGCCAGCAAATTGCAAGTGCTCTGCTCAGCATAAAATAGGAGTAATTCAAGTAACTGCAAAATTGTAGCAGGGCAAAACCTATCCTCAATACAGTTTTAAGTATAGGAAATGAGATCTTTCACTATTAAGAGCCCAGTGTTTACAAGCAGGATTACAACATGGTCGATAGTGTACAATTTCAGGTCACAGAGGGCATATCTACACCAGCCTCTCCCCAAGGTTCATTGATTGCAATTACTCAAAAGTATTTTCTGAAATTTTCCAGCAGAACTAAAGTTTTAGGCTGAGCATTATTTCATATTGAGCTGATATGGAAGGGGGAAAGGAAGCTTAACCATGAATCTACTTACTTAAACAACTGTGAAAGCAAAAGTAGTTACATCCCTGTAATAATGGAAACTGAATGTCTCCCCTCAGGATTTATTTCACTAATGTTCTAAACTACACTATATTTCCAATCACAGAAATATAAATAGTAATTAACGGTAGTAACTATCTTTCAGCTAACACTGCAGTTGCAAAACACTAGGTATAATGGATCTAAGTCACACAGGATTCCAAAGGCCATATGGCTTATTGTGCAGAACAAAGGGAAAGTTTGCTAAAATAAATAAAAATTAGGGAGGAAATTATCTAAAACTTAAATAAAAAATTTGGTGTTAAATCTGAACTTAAACAAATGTTCACTTCTTACATTTTTTCAGTGAGAATCATTGATCATTTTTCATAAACATGACAGAACACTGGCCATATATGAAGCTTAAATATTCAATGATCTAAAATTATTGAGTCTAACATAAACATGCTTCTCACCATTTTAATTGGTTAAAGCTGCAACTTTGTGTTTCAGTCTCTAAATTTCAGTCATAACCTAAATTTTGATACTTAAAATACTGAGATACAGATTTGCTTTAATAGTCTTTTGCATTCAAGACTACGATGCCACAGTTTTTACTGTAGTCCTTCTTTGAAAGAAATACCAATGTGTTTCTTTTCTGCTATTCTGTTTTCTTTCTTACTAAGAGTTCTGCAAAACTACAGCTCTGCCCAGCATTTACACAGGCACATAAGTTTGCCTATAGATATATATTCATATGCAATATATATGAATGTATGATACAACTGTTCCTAAAATAGCTACAGTAGTAGGAACCTCTGCATAGCTTGACAGAAAAGTTCATGTATGGAAATCAATTAAATCAGAAGACACAGACCAATGAATTAAACTTAAGTGTTTGGTGAAAGCTACATGTAGCAATCTAGAAGGTAGACTTACAAATACACAGCTTGCTTCCTTTATTTTCTCTGTACCAGAGGTACATAAAATAAAGAAAGTAGACGGCATGAATGTAAAAATATCCAGGCTAAACTCATTTAAATTAGAACTCATTAGAATTTGCTCACTCAAATAAGAACAGATCCACTGACTTACTGGGTTATACAGCATGCATAATCTATGAGTGCTTGATACTTAGTGTAAGATGACCAGATCTCTGTCCAGTACAACACAATGTCTAACATTTAAATTACCCATATGGAAAAGCACTCTATAGTCTTGTACTAGTCTCAAAGTTAACCATGTGTTTATGTGTTTTACCAAACTGCCCATTATTGTACAAGGTCATATCTATGAACCCTCCTTCCAAAAAGTAACAGAAGATAGTTTTAATGTATGTACAGTCTACATTTTCATATACAAAACTCTGTGGACAGTCCAGATCTTGACTGCAGTAGAAGTGCCTGGGTGAAACGAAGAGAATCTACTTTAGTGTTAGCACATGAACACAATACTAAAGCAGAAGCACTATCTCCTGCCCATGAAATCTGAAGTAACTTTGCCCATTGATACATTATTTCAGCCCTTTTGTTATAGTTCAGTTACTTGTGTGCTTTAAGAGTGAAAAACACTTAAGAAAACAAACAAAAAAATTAAAATTATGTACAAAGGTTCAGGAAGTAAATTGTTACACTTAACAATCCTGATCCCATTAACATAAATACTCTAATGTGTAGAACAAGGATAGCCTTTTTCTTGACTCCTAGTGGAATGTGAAAGTAACACATGATTACTTAGATGTACTTTGTTTGCCTTACAAGGTTCTCAGAATATGTACTTTAGCAAATAAAATGCATTTTGAAGCATGCTACATAATTAAATTAAAGTACAGAGACAGATGAGCCTCATGAAGTAAGGCAGAAATCTCCCAGCAGATCAATTAACTTGAACACAGAGACTTTTCTTCTTTTGAAATCAGACAACATATGATCAACACCTTAAATATGTATAAAAGAACCTACAAATACTTTTGTTTGCTGTGAAGGGTGACAACATTCTATATTTTATTCAAAGGCCAAAATTATTGTCTCCTCTTAAATACAGTAGCTGCACTTACCTTCCTCTCATTACTTACTGAAGGTCCAGAAGCCAGATGACACCGCCAGAGAAGTCCAGTAGTTTTACAGCACTTAAAAGTTGACTTCAAGGCACAGTTCTAAAGGTTTTGCTTTTAAATTAAAGCTGCTCACAACAACTGCCTAGCAAAGGCCCAGATCAAAGTATCAGGTAATCGTCCAAGCAGTCAAAACAGAGAACACTAATTAATTAGTAATAAATATCCTGAATTATTAAAGATAAAACTTCTTTGATCGTTGTTTCAAAGGTTCTTTTTTTTCATGGTTGGAGTGCAATATTTCTAAATTGAGAGGCCTTTACTAAGCATCTCCCAGTTGCTGAGAAACTGTTGCTATAGAGACTGAAAATGAGGTAGAAGCTGACACAGTAATGCAGAAAGCACAGTGTGCTGTAACAAAGACTTGGGGCAGCTATACAAAGAAGAAAAATAGTAAGCCCTAGTGGTAATGTCCTAGAACAAGAATTGTTCAGACCAACCACAAAGCTCTTCAGTACACCCAAATGCTAGGATTTATGAGGAATCTATATAGAACACTTGTAAGGCACATACAACTTAAAGCCCTTTTTCATAAATTTTTCAACAGTTACCATAACACCCAGGTAGTAGGAGTCATCAGTACCATGAATACCCTGCATACTTAACATGACTTAGAGACTTGTGAAAAAATGTGTTCCAGAAATTGCTTCTTACTTATAGAAAACCCAAACTTACTGATGACTAAGTCAATTGCTGTTTTACAACTGTAACCAACTTTGACTATGTTACCGTATTTTAGCTTTCCTATTATTATTTTTCTTTCTTTTTCTCCTAAACAAAAACTAGGAAAAAAGCTTTTCCATTCACTTATGCTTCCATGAGGAAAGATCTGAATTTCCCTGCAGACCACTAGATAACTCCAGTTAGAATAATTTAGCATACATGAGACATCTCAAGCAGCTTTTTCTTTCTTCTCCCAGCCTCTGAGAAGAGAGGTTTTCAGCTGGTGACTCAGAAGTCAGATAAGTCTGCTTATATATTGCAGGAAAAGGTATTTTCCCCCTCATTAACAGCTGTGCAGTGTCAGTGCTTGAACTGCAGTTTGTTTGAACTATCTCCACAGGCAGAATAAAAGAATTCCAATAGTAAGATTGCTAAAGCCTATTCATATAGAAAAAGCCCAAATGTAAATACACATTAGAGAAGCTAACTTTTCTATCTTGGAGAAGGAATTATAGGAAAAACAGGTGGTTTGTAGAGACTACTGGTAGCATCCCTCCCTGCTATTTTCTCCTGAGACATCTGCCTCCAGATGCTCCTCAGAAACTCAGCCAATCTTCTGTTCATACACTACTGGAAACTAATTCCCAGGAGACCACTTCTTCATGCAATGAATGGTTCCTAACCCCTCTCTTCAAGACTTTTTATAACACCTACCTCTACAATTTCTATATGAACTCTTCCATGAAGATACTTATAATAATATCTTAGTTCCTGTAATGTTGCTTCTCCCATATACACTTTACGGGAACCCCACATATATAGAACCCCACATTCTTCCAGATCCCTTATGATACCCCAGCTTTCTGAGCTCCTCTTTCTAAGACCAGTGAGATATCCCTCCTAGTCCTGTCCTAATTAGCCAGTAACTTCTCTTGGTTTCCTCATATAAGAAGTCTACCCCTATTCAGAGCTTGAACCTCCATTTGAACAGAAGTAATGAATTTATTGCAATGATGTGTAACTGATTCAAAGAACAGGAACCTTTCTATTTTGTTTTAAACATATCTGATAAAAAATTAAAAAGTACAGTAACATTTCATTAACACAGTCTCCATCATTTAAGACACCAAAGATGCAAGTAAAAGTTGTTCCTCAACAATTCTGTTTAAACAAGAATTTAATTATGTTTGATTTAAAACACATGAGTATTCTCTTGAAATTCATTAAATAAATAAGAGAAACATGGACACAAAGATTAACTTGTCACTAAGGAGGTGTATAAACATATTTTTCTGTTAAAAATCCATTTTGCCTAAGAAGATATTTTATTACAAAAGTACTGTGTTTCAGTACCTCTGAAAAAAAATACTTGGAATTACAAAACTTCTACTCTGTATGTGACAGTCCTGCTCAAAATATTCATATGAACATTTTAGGCATTAAACTATGTTTTTGCAATATTTTATTGGTCTGAAGAAATAAGTGGTTGGATGCAAATGAAATCTTAGACTCATTAAAATCAGTAGGAATTTTACTTTGGTCTACAGGTTAAAAATGTGACATTCACACTGGTTTTGAAATATTTTTCCACCTAGAGATTTCCCGGTGTTTTTTTAATGAGGAAAATACTGCAAAAACTACAGCAGTGCTTAGACTTGCTTTCTAGTTTGCTCTTTCAAGCAATGGAAACCTTATTTTAATATGGGAATTTCCAGCATTTTCTCCTCCAATCAACTCTAGCTAAAGTGACCCAGTAGGCAAGGTTTCCATTTCTGTAAAAAAAAAGCAAAACATGAGCTATTTTTGCTAGCCTCCTAAAATACTTCCACATGCAAGGAGATAGAGCACTTTGGGAATACTTGAATACCTGACACTGATGTCAAAAGAGAAGGCTACAACTAAGCACATCGCTGCTAGCAGTGGCATGGCCTCTGCTTAGCATTTAACGCTGACACAAGAGGAATGGGGCAGCTCTACCGAACACAGTACCACACAAGTAGAGAGCAGACAGGGAAGGACACTCTTATCTAATAGGGAATTCCCTGCCTGGGTTAAACAAGGTCATGATTAGCCAAATAATTAGATTCTGCATTCATCAAGAATATCTTATTTTGTCTTTAGTCCTTTCCCGAAAAAAACAAGCATGGATAACCAAAAGGGTTTGTGCTCAGTAGAGGCTCTGGGCATCTAACTCCAAATAGTTTCCCCATTCTTCAGCCTATCCTTAATGGAGAAGAACAGCTCATAGTACAGAAAGGGCTGATATAAAAGTACTGTAAAGAATCTGAAGGAAGGGAGAAAGAAAACAAATTAGGGGAAAGGTCTGTAGGAATGAAAATTAGAAAGAAATAGCAAGAACATTGGGTAAGTATAGGAATTTCACAACCTGAAAATAGAGAAAAAGTGAAAAAACTAAAACATGCTTTAGTGTTCATCTGTTCTTCTTTTGATGAATGAGGACAGAGAACTTGAAAAGCAAAATAATAGGAAAAGCAGCAGAGAAACACTTGGGAGAAGATGTGGAGTTTTTATTCGGCTTCATATGGATGCATTTCGTTTATTTCCTTTAGTGCAATGAGCTTTTCCTAAATGGAAGAAAAAGCATATTTTAATACCACCCATTCTTTTAATCTGCTCTAATTTCTAGCACAAACTTAAAATATGTTAAAATAAAATAATTCTTACACATTACTAGTAGGACTGAAGATCACAAAATCTGATTAAAGCTAGAATGTAGACTTTGGAACCAGTATTTTTAAATATTTCAATAGTACAAATAAATGCTTTTTGTCTCACTAAGTGACAAGAAGTTCATTATGAAAATAGTGCTCAATGATTTTGTATTTTCTGAAAATCCCTAATGCTAGTAAAGTTTGGCCTTCATTCTTTCAGAGTCACAGACATAAAAATGCCAAAACATGTGTCTTCTAGCATATAAATACTCTGAATACCACATAAGCAAAATCAACACAGAATGTAGAAACATTAAATGAAAGGCAATATTTCTGTTTTGCACAAAGCCTGCAGAACTTTGGAGTGCAAATTCTACACATACATAGGTAAACTTATTTTATCATCTCCTTTTTGGGCAGAAGAACAGTTGTCTGTTCATTTCAATACACAAATACTACCTTACACTTATAAATACCTGGTCTTTACCATGCATAAGTGTATGTGTGCAGTTTGTACATCTAACACTTAAAGCTCTGTGTTCAAAGTTGTATCACAACGTGCCCATAGGTGGCAGAATGGGCATACACGAGACTCAAGAAACCCTCACCTGAACCAGCTCGTGGGATAAGCGTCCCAAAACTTTTTGGGTCTTTTCATCAATTTCTAATTCTGTCATGACTTCCCAATTACCATTCTGCAACCTCACTGGCATAGAGAAGATAATTCCTTCAGGAATGCAAAACTGACCTGAAGAAGGGGGGGGGGGAAATGACAAAACATGATATTTCTGATTACATCCTCACCAGTGTCAACATTAAGTCCTACAGACTTGCAAAAGTCTACAACTGTAAGATCTCATTATAAGTGGAGACTGCCTTTTTCAATTTACAGTTCAAAAAAGAATGTTCCTTATACTGTAACTTTGTACTTTAGTTAGATGTGCTTATGAATCATAGCATCAGATGGGTTTGGGCTGCAAGGGACCTTTAAATGTCTCTAGTTCAACCCTCCTGCCTGTCCTGTCCTGGGCACGGACATCTTCAAATGCATCTGAGCCCCATCCAACTTGACCTTGAATGTTTCCAGGGTTGAGGCATCTCCCACGTCTCTGGGCAGCCTGTTCCACCATCTTACCACATTCTAATCTAATCTAAATTGACCCTCCTTCACTTTAAATTCATTACCCCTTGTCCTATCGCAACAGGTCCTGCTAAAACGTTTGTCCCCATCTTCCTTATAAGAACTTTTAAGCACTGGAAGGTGCTATAAGGTCTCTCCAGAGCCTTTTCTTCTTCAGGCTGAACAATCTCAACTCCCTCAGCCTGCTTTCATAAGAGAGGCGTTCATCCCTGTGATCATTTTGTGTGGCCCTCCTCTGGCCCACCTCCAACAGGTGTCTTTCCTGTGTTATAATAACACAATTGCGTATTGGTTGTACATCTTAAAAAAGGGGAAACGTTATTTATTTCATAAGGGTTAAATGGCTGCTGTGAAATATTCCATTTATTGGTTTATGTAACTACACAAGAAGAACACACTTTCATAGCCTAGGCTCTAAGAGCTATAAAGAGTTCTTGCACAAAACATATACATCGGAAAAGCATTTAACCTAAAAGACTAAGAGATGATCTGCCAAAAGACAATATTAACCCAAGAGATGCCTGTAAAAAGTGAGCATTATCACAAGCTCTGTTAGATTTGGAAGTTCTTATGATGAAACAAACTCTTAGCCTCGCATGACTTGTTTTATAAGTTTTTATTAAATGAAAAATATTGATTAAACATAACATTATAGATGGGGAAAGTTATGCAGGATAAAGCTACAAGAGAACACGTGAAGCAAAAAAAAGCTTTACCTTCACTAAGTATTCCCACAGAAATGATCTCCTCAGAAGGAGAGCCATGGTACCAGTATCGCAGTACTGTGGCTACTGCATGAGCAGGTAACATTCCTGAACAACGGGACACCCGGGAACTCAGTGTACTCTGTGCAGACAGGAGTTCTGAGTGGATCCATTCACTACCAACAAAAATTGGAGAAAAAGGGATGAAAAACTAAGATGACTGCAGGAAAAGTAGTTTCCTAGAGAAAAAAAGAATTAAACCCAAGGAAAGAAAATAGCCAAAACTTACTCAAACTTCACTGCTGAAAGCAAGGCATTTTTAGACACAGAGAAAAAAAAAAA
>VXAX01003481.1:2056115-2128276 GCA_013399835.1 Leptocoma aspasia | reverse complement strand
GTAATTTATATTTTATATGTAATTTAATATTTTGTATGTAATTTATATATTACTGTCTTCTGTAAGAACTCAGCCATGAACCAGTCTGGCTGTGTGAGGCTCAGTACAAGCCTCAGTACAAGCTCAGNGCTACTGCATGAGCAGGTAACATTCCTGAACAACGGGACACCCGGGAACTCAGTGTACTCTGTGCAGACAGGAGTTCTGAGTGGATCCATTCACTACCAACAAAAATTGGAGAAAAAGGGATGAAAAACTAAGATGACTGCAGGAAAAGTAGTTTCCTAGAGAAAAAAAGAATTAAACCCAAGGAAAGAAAATAGCCAAAACTTACTCAAACTTCACTGCTGAAAGCAAGGCATTTTTAGACACAGAGAAAAAAAAAAAAAGGTCTAAAAAAAGTAGCTTAAAAAGTAACAAGTCCTACTTTCCTATGAAAGTTAGGTCATTCACTCAAGTCATAANTGTGAGGCTCAGTACAAGCCTAGAACACAGAAATGCTAAGTCTAGACCAGAGTGGGAGCTTCAGATAGCCAGGCCTGTATGTATGTCACATCTGCTGCCCTCTCACTGCACCCACCCTTTCTCTGCTACTGTTCTCTCCACAGGAAGCTTTCTAGCTGCCAGGTAAACTTTTCACATATATTACCAAATCATCTGTTTTGGGAAACTGACAACATTAGTATGCTCAGGCCTATTCCATGTAATTCAGGTACAGATATCTGTTCAACACTACTTCAAGGTTCCTACATGCAAACTAGACACCTAAGTCACTACCTGGACTTCCATTACTTCTTATAAACTGCTCATGATATAAGAGAAACCCACTCAAAATGTAGGAACAGTAGAGTTATAAGTAGAGTTGGCAGGACAGTCAGAACTACGCACAGCACTAGGAACTACCCAACTTCTTTTGCAGATGGAGTACCTCAACTTGTGTTTTCCTTTATGTACAGTGTCAATCAGTCAAGACAAATCTTGAAAACAAAAACCTTTCTTGATGTCTTATTACACAATTCAGATAAACATGGATTAAAAGCAGTTATTTCATTTTACTTGAAATAAATAAATCTGTACTGTACCTATCATAAATCATATTCAACAAAGGACGGTGAAAATTAGGAGGGCCCCGAATAGCACAGTCATATCCATAAAGTTTTGCATGTGATAAATCAATGTGGTTAGACCCAGTAATATTTCCCCAAACAATCACATCTTTAACTCCTGTAACAAAGGAAAGTGAAGAGACAAATACTTTCAGAAAAATGGACTTCATAAATCCTTTTCAAAATTAATTATTCAAATCTGTGCCCTGCCTTCTTAGCAGAAATTATTTGATCTGAAAAATGCAACCAAGTTCTCCATAACATATGAAACCCCATCACAAGCTGAAAAAGGAGCTTTAATTTATATCATGTTACTGTAAATAATAGACAAAATCTAGTAAATATTTAACTCTTAATACAGTAACAAATCATATTGCAAACATACAGCAACATTCTTTTTAAAATCCTGTAAAAACCAATATATAAACAATAAAAACAATCATTAAAAAAACCTACCTGCTTTGGTGCAAAAGGATTTTCTCAAATAACCTGCTGATACGCTATTCAGCCTATTAACTTGCTTTTCTATTTTATTAGGCTCCAAAGTATCTAGACTTGTCATCAATGACCAGTTCTAGCCATGCAACACTTACAGAATCCTGATGCTGAGCAGGCTGTCAGAGCACCCCTTTGCTATGCAGTGCAGAACTGTGCAAATATAACGAAGCTATAACAATTGACCTGAAAATGAAAGTTAATTAACCTCAAAATAATACTACAACACAGTTCTACTTTACTCTCATTATCTGCACAGCAGTATGTTGTCATGTTTATTCACAGCTCCAAAACAACAATGCACTACAGAGTGCAAATGCAATCCTGAAGTCCTAGTTCCCAATCTGCAAAACAATTGTCTTCCTTAGCATATTTCCAGCACAAAATACACACCAGAGTGGCAGGGCTGCATCTCAGAGCAAGCAAAAGACACTCTGGCATTCTGTACAGCCAAGAAATTCAGTGGGTGCACTGCTGTGCAGTTCTGCATGCACATCAACTGTGTTCTGGAATTAAATATGTTCTCCTGAAGGTGCACTGAATTTCCTAAATGCTACACAAACATTCACCTGCTGTGCTCATATTCAGCTTTCTGGCCAGCATGGCTTTAGCTGTACTTTCCCAGTATGTTGAAATGGCAATGATATTTTCAGGCCTAATGGATGGGCCATATGTCCTTAACATTGTTGCCTTAAGGTTTGCAAAGGTTTTTCCTGATGAAATGACTTTGACCTCACTCTTGGCATTCTTCTCAATCAAGCGAGCATACACTTGGCAGATCTCACCCACTTCTCTGATGTAGTTCTCGAGGGATTGGGCTTCAAGGTTTAAGAGGACATCATCAAGAACAATGACAATATCAGCGTTAATAAAAGCCTGGTCTGTTTTTGTGTGCTCTGAAATACTGCGGAGAAGTGGGAATGCCATGTCTTCAGCTTCCATTACAATACCATGAAGAATTTCCTTAAACTGGTCAGTGTCAAGCAAATGGATACTGATTTCTGTGGTCATCCCAAACACTTCTCCATTTGCCAACAGAGGGATCAGATGATAACAGATTGGAACTGATGCACTGGTAAGAGAGGATGTAGAAAAGTTACAGTTAACAATGAACCATTGCTTGTTTGGAAGTATTACATAAACACAAAGGTGTTTATTTTGTACTTGATTACATTTAAAGATACCATTGGCTTGAATCCTTTATTGCTCTTTTTGTCATTTAAACAGGTTAAGAATTAAAAGAGTTGGGTCCTGCTTTCATTTGAAGGCTTCTCCATCCTGGGCATTTCAGTCAATACCACCACTTAAAATTTTGTCTTTATAGAATCACAGTTTTTTAAGGTGCTTTATTAGGACTACTAGAAATACAGGAATTTCTAAAAGTAAAGCTGCAAGAGACTTAACTTACTCTAATACTTCCAATAACACTTAATGCAAGATAGTCGCTCTACAAAATTTCTAGCTTATTTTGTAAATACTTGCTTTTCCCTAAACTGATCTGAGGTCTAAATGATGCCAGTTCATAGCCCTCATTTGAACTAGTGCAAAACATAACAAAACCATAAATTATTTCTAAGTTATATACTAATTGCTAAGTTAAATACTAATAGTGAGGAGTGCAGAATCCAAGTCAAATAATCAAATTACAGCGATTTGTGATTAACTTCAGATGATTACACCTGTTATATGTGATAGGAAAAAGTATGTTCTTCTCAACAGAGTAAAAGTTCACAGATACTCTCTTCACTCTCACCTGGTAATCCAGATCTGCATAGGCTTGATAAGACTTTTAATCTCTTCATCCTCTTTTACAATTTCAAGATGTGCCTGCAGGTTCTCCTCAGCAATGTCTAACATTTCCTCACTCAGCATCATTGAAGTGATGCCGTAATATTGCTAAGAACAAAAAGGATGCTCTCTAATCAAATGGCAGTCCAAACCCATCAAGGTAACATTAACAATAGCTTTATTTTACATTTGAAGGAGGAAAAAGGAACAACAATGTTGTAAAACATGGGCTTACATTATTAAAGGCAGCTTATTACCTGAGCATACTCCAGAAAATCATTAAGTCCTCCCAGAAGCTGACCCTTCCCTCCACGGTCCAACAGTTCTCTCCAAATGATAGGACACTGTCTGTGTTCCCATCCATTTGTTTCACAAACGTCATGAAGCCACTGCTGATGCAAACATCCCCACCAGATGTTTTAATATGTCATATTTGATAACATTTAAACATTACATCTACAAGCATGCTTACTATTTCCTCTCAATACATAATTACAAGGTGCTTCAGAATTTAATTATTTAATTACCAGTGGGTACAAAATGTGGGAATAACACAAAGCAAGGTATGGTGATACACTGGGATAGCTCACCTGAAGGTCTTGATTTCACTTAGTTGTCTTAGTGGTACAGAAGACAGTAATGTTGTGAAGCAGCAAGTAATCTGAGGATCCTTACTCAGCCACAGAAGGTAAGTAAGGTGAAGAGATTAATTGCTTTTCACTTAACTGTTCGAGTTACTTGGTGGAGGTGTAAAGCAAAACATACGAGGTAATAAATACCATAGTCTATCTCATGGAGTAAGACCGCAGTTTTTTCAGAGCCTTATAGGCAGCAGCATGTCTACAGCACAAGTACTCAGACAGGCCCATCCACACTGTAAACCAATATGTGATATTTAACTTCATACTTCCACTGTAATTCAAAGCCCTTGAATGCCACAAAGGCTCTTGACAAGTAACAACTATGAAGGTATATGTAATCACAGTGAGCAAAATATTTACAGGCTGAACAACCATTTATACTTAAAAAAATACCCCAGAAAACCAAGCAAGCAAGCAAAACCACCTTGAACTTTTTATTGACATAATACAGCTTGAGGCTGGTCCACACTTTGTGCCCATCTTCTGTGGTAAAACTCAAGAGATGTCAGTTGCTCAAAACATTGTAACCTTTCCTCTGGCTGGCTCTCACAGCCAGAGCTGCTTCTGAAGCACCTCTATCCCCATAGCAAACCACTAATACAAGAGAAGAAGAAACATACTGCAGATAAGCACATTTCTTGGTTTGTAGAGCACTGGGGCACCTACCAGGGACTCGACTTACAATCCCTTACCTCCCACTTGTCAGGATGCTGAGTAATCTTGTGAACCCTGAAGTTGGGCAAGTTAGTCTGGAGATAGTCAGCCAGGAGTTCAGCTTTGGCATAGTAAGGGCAGTTTGCCTTACCTGTGAACATAGCAACAGCAGTACAATTGGATGATTTTGTCATTCACTGATCAGGGCTTAAAAGACCAAATATTGTTTATTGTGAGCCAGTTAAGGAAGAGTAATTCTACAGGTGAAAAATACTCCCGAGCAAGCGTCCCAGGGGCCGAGGAGGCCGCTCCTGTGGGGAGATGCGGGCGCCTCACCGACGGGATGAGGGGGAAGGCTGACCCGGGACCAGCTGAGGCTGCCGCCGTGCGGACACGGCTCCCGGAGAGCCGCAAAGACGGGCACAGCGTGAGCCCGTGCACAGGGGCGAGTGCTGCAAGCACGGCGAGCTGCCCCGCCCGGCTCCCGGTTCCCGGTCCAAGCTGCCGCCGCCGCCGCGGCTGCCCCGCCCGGGTCCCAGTTCCCGGTACAAGGCACCGCTACCGCCGGGGCTGTCCCGCCCAGGTCCCAGATCCCGGTACAAGGCACCGCTACCGCCGGGGCTGTCCCGCCCGGGTCCCAGCTCCCGGTACAAGGTGCCGCCGCCGGGGCTGCCCCGCCCGGGTCCCGGGTCCCCCCTCACCCGCCACCACGAACTTAGCCATGCGCGCGCCGCCCTCCAACGGCCGCTTTGGCGTTGCTCAGCAACGCGCCGCGCGCCGAGGCAGTTTGTCCCTCGGCCCGCGCCGTCCGTGTCGCGCGGCCCGCCGGGAGCTCGCGGCGCCGCGGGCCCGGTGTCACGGCGGTGCGCGTGCGAGGTAACAGCGGCCGCCGGCAGCCCCTGCCCGGCCCTGCCCGGCCGGCGCCATCCCCGCTCTTCCTCCCGCGTGCTCCGAGCCGCTGCGGAGCCGCCGAAAGACCTCTGTCCCCGTGTATTGTCCCGCCCTGCTGGGCAGCGCTCCCAGGGCCAGCGGGAAGTGATCCCGAAACCCAGCGGCTTCTCCCCGGCGGCAGGAGAGCGAACGCCCGCGGGTGTGCCGTGAAGGCGGCTTTCCCGTGGGATGGCAGACAGGCTGGCGGGCGGGATCCCGTTACCCGCTGCTGAAGGTCTGCGGGGGCCTTCCAGAGCCCTGTCGGGAGACGCGTGTACCTGGGGAAACGTCCTTTAGGAAAAGACTCTGCTTCCCGGCAGAGCTCAGGTCGAGCAGCAAGGAGGAAGCAGGAGTTGATGCCCGGGCTGTCCTTGTGCTGAGATGTTTGACTGAAATGTAGGAGACCGAATAAAAGCCTCACTGCAAACCATTTGCCAGGGGTCTTTTACCACATCTTCACCCTTCCTGTAAAAGTGTGCAGATTTGTCAGTTGAAACTGTGGGAATTGAAAGTCTGGTAACTAATCCATAATTTTCAATTGTTTTTACAGATGAGTGATCTTGTGCCGTTTCTCCAGAACTGTTTCCACTGGTAGAATGTCATCGGATCCCTAACTTTGAGTTGGCGTTGCAAATCTATTAATGAGGCATTAGCAGAAATGAATAATAAAATAAGTTATTTGTTAAATACTGTTAGATGCGTGCATAGGTACAGTTCTGTGCTCACTCCCAAATCTTCAGCCACAACAAGAAAACACATTTTATGGATTGGCAGATACAAGGATCCCTTAGGAAATGTGAACTTCAGGAAATTACTTTTAAATATTTTGCCTTCTCTGCATGGATCGCCTCTTCGATTTCTATCTCAAAAGACAGATGTTTATAGCACAGGTGCAGAGGCTTTGGTGAGTGAGAACGCTTCCCAGAGCTCCTTGGAAGTTGAAAAGTTGGATTATTCCGGGAGCTTCAAACCAAAGCGTGTAGTGGATCGTAGTGACCCGTTCTTTACCAGTCTCCGGAAGTGCACCTGTCCCTGCGATGCGCTGGACTTGGCTTCAGAGGCGGCCGTTTCCACCAAGCACTACGCAAACGCTCTAACCATGGCCTGGAGGCTGGTCAAAGCCCTGTCGGAGGAGCAGCAGCGCTACGAGAAGCAGCTGATCTTTGAGCACCCGGCTTTCGGGAAGCTGTGCCAGCAGCTGCTGCGCGACGCGCGCAGGGCCACGCGCGGGGACCTGGTGTTCAGTCTGCACGCCCTGGTCAGCCTCGGCGTGCCGCAGAACACGCTCCTCGTCCAGACCTTGGTGAGAGTGTGCCAAGTAAGTATGAAAAGCCTTCTCCTAAATTTGGGCTGATTTACCAGTGGCTAGTTCTGGAAAGCTGTGCAGCATCAGAGAGAGTTGGATTACATCCCTGGTTTAGTCTGATGTTCCATGGAAACAGTTCCCATAATTCATTTGTGTGTGCTTCTAATTTCCTTAACTTTTGAAACCACTGCCTGATTTCAGATTTAAAAGAGAGGAGAAATCTCAAAAATCATTACCCCTTCCAAATCAACTGAGTTTGACTGATGTGAGACCTTGTGGGCTCTGCAGTATTAAAGCTTGTAAATTGACTTTTGAGGGGAAAAAGAAAATGGCAAATACAGATTAAGAGTGGTCAGTTTTTCTTTTCTGAAACTTTTACTGGTTTGAAGTAATTCGACATTGTCAAAACTTTTAACAGGAGAAGCTCAATCAACTTGATAACCGATGTATCTCAGTTTTGGCAACTACTTTAGCAGGGATGGATAAAGACAAGAATGTGAGCGCTCTTCAAGCTGGATTACAGTGAGAAAAATATATCTTTCATGTGTCCTTCATATTTAAATGTTTGAATGCTATCTTGATGTCTGTTAGAAATCATCAAGGGTATGCCTGCACATAAAATACGTTCTGTGGTTTTAGGATTTAAATGATTACATGAGATAAGAGCTGTGTTAGACAGTGAATTTTGGCACTGGCTTTGCAGTTTCAAGGAGGAGGGTGCTTCAAGGAGGGTGCTACAAGGAGGCTTCCAGTGGTAAAGGGTGCTAGACTGGTCTGCAGGGGATTGTGTTCTGACTGCAGCTCCACCAGTGTAGTTTTTCTATGATGTTGATCAAGTCCCTTTGCATATCTATCCCCTTTTCATCTGTATGCAGACAGGAGGTAATGAGACTATCTTACTTAGGGACCTGTCTGATTTTTCATGATGAAAAGCATTGTTTAACAGCCTGGGAATATTTTCTTACAGTTTGGTAAGTGAAAATTCAGATGAAGACTAGTTGTGTCCAGCAAGTCCCTCTGTGTAGTGATTTATCAGAATAACTTCTCTGGCTTTTTTTCTGGGCCCGTGAGATTTATGTGTATAACCAACCACTCTGCTCACTCCCATGAAATTGATTTTACTGAGACTATCACAAAACTTGCCATGGATTAGTACTTTTCACCCTGTATCAGGTTCTGCCCTGAGAAGGTGGATGTGATATCCAAAAACCAGGTTCTCCTGGAAGCACAGGTACACAGTTCTTAGAAGTTGGTGGAAACCAGGAGTCCCATCTACAGTTTTCTGTCCTGGTGTCTGGAGCTCTGGCCAATTTGCAGGGATGAATTTCAGACCAGTGTACTGCCTTAGAAAGTGACACTTAATATTTTTGTAGGTATATTTACCTGTGCAGGTATATTTAAGGGTGTTTCAGACATAACAATTACAATACCACCCACTGAGCCAGAAAAGGAGGTGCTAGGAGTGCGCCTTCGTCTTGTGCGTATGATCTCTGTGTTATCTCCTCCTGTTCAGCCTGCAACACTGTTTGGTTTTATTCCTCACTTGCATCCAGTTGTTGTCTGTGTCCATTCCTGAGTTTCCTGTCTGTTTCAGAACTTGCCTGCACGTCGATGATTTAAAGATAAAAATGTGCAATTTTCTTTTTCTGCGGAAGGGTGTTAATTCCTTGAGGCTTAACAGCACTCATATTTGCACTGTCATGTGTGCAGTCTGCTCAGGTGCCCCTGGTGTGAAGTGTATCAGCAACAACATTCATCTATCAGGATTAACACTAAGAAAGCATTTATAATTGTTTCCATGTGTAAAATATCTGTGCTGCAGCTATGTCATGTAGAGTTGTGTCAGCATTTCAAACAAGGGAAGATGGGAGAGGAGCAAGGAATTATAGCTTTCACTTGGGGGCTACATCAGTGAAGAAGAATGGGGGTACTTACCTGTTTCTGCTGAAATGAGGAGAGCTCTTGTGTGTGTTTCTTCATCAGGTTACTAGTGGAGCAGCGCATTTCAAGTATCAGAGACATCTTTATTCTGCAAAACCTGATGAAATGCCTGGGAAAAGATGCTCCAGTTTTTCTGAAAAAGAAATTAGAGGTAAAGTTAGTCGGAGGCTCATTTTTACTCCCACAAAGCCTGTGCTCTTCCATAATTTATAAATTGTGTATGGTTCTTTGCAGACACTGAAAGAGAAAATATAATAGAAAGGTAACTGTATTTGCTATATGCATCATAGTCCAGCTATATCTGTCAGAAGAACTTATATCTGGAGTCTGGAAACAAAAGGAATTGAGGCAGTAAAACAGCAGTGCCCTCACTTCTCTGGGTTGGCCGCATGGTGTTCCATAGAAGTGCTTACAGGCTGTTTCCTGATTCCCTTGCCCAGGCTGTGACTGAAGATGAGGTGACAGAGAACTGGTCTGTGATGGGGCTGTGTCCAGTAACTGTAGAGGGCAAGAGGACTGGTGGGAGTGGGATGCCAGAACTCCCCAAGCTCATGGTCATGCTTTTCTGTGTATGTGATAGGTCCCCTTGGAAATACAATGGCTGGGAGCAGGCTGTAGGTTTTATAGCAGGGTGTACTGGGTTTTGTCCCCTGATTTAAAAACCCTTTTGGAAACCTTTCAAACAGGGCCTGCTAGTATTTTCATCACATAACTGAAGGGCTCTGATGTCAGAGGTTTTAATAGCATTCATGAAACATCATAAAACTTAGAGGAAAATAACATTTGCTCATGTTAACTAAAGAGAGCACTTAATTTTCTGAGCCCACAGGGTGCTATTTTTTTACAGGGTAATTTCTTATCATAGATGCATTTTGTATTTAACCTGTGATATGTATATAGTAAAAACACTGTATTTTAACAGTCAATATAATTTGTAGTTTCATTTTTACTGTCATTTATATCAATCTAGTGATGGCATTGATAAATGAACTCTCTGGCATCAGAGCTGACCTTCTGTGCCTCAGTCCACATTCGTAGCTGGGTGTTTGTATAAAATACAGGCCACTCACATACTGTTGAATCACTTTGGAGGCTCACAGCTTTCATGCACGTGCAAAACCATAAGTGGACTACTGTGAACTTTTAAGTTAACTGTGGCTGGTTTATTTCTGCTGCTTTCTTAAGAGTTGGTAGAAGAAGTGTGTTCACATCTTTGGAAATTACCTTTACTGAGACTTTTTTCTTTTAAAATAACCATATAAAGGTAAATTGCTGGAAACTTGTGTAGTGACACATTTCTAGAGCACTTGACCTGCTATAATTGTGTATTAAGAAATTGACAGTAGTTATTATATGCCTTTACTGTTTTTTGCTTCTTTTTCTTTCATATAAATCTGAACTAAGGACTTTGGGAAAGTTTTGGTGATAATGCCTTCACCAAAAAGCAATGATAATATACCTGAAGAATGAAGGATTTAATAAACTCTGGTTCACTTTAGATGGCAGTTGTGAGAGGAATAGATGGTTTGACTTTTCCGAATGCACTGCGTATGTTTTTGGCTCTTGCTGCAATGAATTACTGTTCCCTTCCAATCCTGAATCCCTGCAGTAAAAAGATTCAGGGTAAGAAAAAAATATGTTACTTAAATTTCCCTTCCTTATACCAAATTCTTCCTAATTATTGTCTCATCTCCCTTTTCTGATTTCCTTTAAAACTCAGGAAACATCTTTGTTTTACAGGATATTATAGTTATGTGGAGCCATTTGACAAGCAGCAGGACAGAAAATTACTGATCAATAATAAAAGAGAATAGCTCATGTCATCTCTGTCCTTCTTAACATTTATCTGAATTACTTATTTTTCTTTACATTTTTCTGTCACAGGATTTAAGAAAAAGAACTTAATTTCAGTAAGGAAAAAAGATTTCAAATAAAATTTTATAAGAAATCTGAATTGGAAATTGACAACTTACAGGATGGATTGGTGACATACTGTGATTAGTTGGTAAACTAAAGGGCAAATAGCATTTCCTTGATTACTGGATGTAATTATTGAGTACTGCTTAATAATTAACCTCATGCTGTAGCCCGTAAAAATATTAAATGAAAGCTAATGCTTTCACCTCTCTTTATACCTTTCCAATACATTTCTTAATTATATGTGGTCAGTATGTGTTGATTCATGCTTAAAATACTTAAGAATTTGTGTCTCAAAAAGCATTAAAGTAGCAAAATAGCATTCTTAATAGAAGTGACCCAGAAGAATTGAGGCTGCTTGTACAGTCTTTATTTGTCCTGGTTCATATATGTTAGGACACAATGTTTAATTGCACATCCTGGCTTCTCCCACAGGACTTTCATCACACTCAGCACACAGGCCAGGTGGCATACACAGAGGGAGCAGTGACTTTCTTCAGCATTTTTTTAGTGCATGCTGCAAATCAAAAATCCTGGAACAGAAGACATCCTGGGAACACAGTCTTCTTACTTATTTTGTTAATTTGTCCCCTTTAGCTGATTAATGTATTGTAGCTTGATTCTGGCTCAGTTTGATTTCTTCTGTCTCTTAGTTTCTTAATGTGTTTTAGCTCAGTTGAGCTTTGCCTAGCTAGTGACAGCCTTCCACGGTTTCTTATTATATTTTTCCCCTCCTCCATCCCTTAACCAAACTGTTCCCACAATGTCTCAATGTCTCCAAACTATAGCTCCCATCGCTTTTTATCATTTGTCCTTCTTTGATCTTCTGTTACAGAACATGTCCATGATCTTCCATTTCGGCAGCTAATTCTCATTCTGGAAGCTTGTCACACTCTGCAGTACCGTAATGTAAAACTGTTTTCAACATTAGCAGACTATGTTAATTCTACTGCCTACCTTTGGGACAAAAGACAGGTAAATTTTTTGAGACCAAATAATTTATAGCAGTACTAATAGAGTATTTGATGCTTCCATCTTACCTTTCTTCATGTTTGTGCTTGATCTTTGGAGAAAAAATGTTCATGAATACCAATCTGATGAAGCTGTTAGTTACATTTTTAAAATGCTGTCTATTTATTGATAAGTGAAAAACCAAAAGTTTTGAAAAAATTGCTTTCATTAAAAATGTCTTCTATGAAATCAACAGGTACGATCACTGTTTTTTTGGACTTATAAAACTATCTTTCCTTTTAGATTATCCTTTTTCTCTCTACCTGCGAGACACTTGGCTTTCAGCCTACTGAGTTGCTGGATGTTTTTGCTGAGAAGGTGACAGAAGACCCTGATTTCCTTAACTTGAAAAACCTTTTGATTGTTCTTCGAGTGTATTCACGACTCAACCATGTTCCCAGAGTCCAAAAGCATCCGTAGGTTTTCATTTAGAGTGCCTGATAATATGTTACATAGTCATTACAGAGTAATGTGTGGCAACTAGCATTTTATTTTATTTGTGAAAGAGCTCATAATCCTGTTTCATTCATCTGTAAGGTAAATTGCTATGTCTTTTCGTATTTTTTCTAAATATTTTTTTTTTCTCTAAATGAAAGACTAACCAGGTTCTAGACTGACCAGGCTACTAAATCTGTTGATAGGTAGCTGTATCCTCAAACTAAAAATCAAACGCTAGTGTTAGATAACAAAAAACACAATTATACAAGATAATAAAGATTTCTAAGTTGTATTTTTGTTAGAAATATGTATTTCATGTAGCCTTATTTGTGTACTTAGATACTTTTCTTCTCCTTTTGGAAAAGGTTTTTTGAGACTCTTCATAACTGCTTGAATAAGTGCCTGCCTCAGATTTCCAGCACAGAACTGCTGAAGGCAGTGTATTCACTTGGCATCTTAGGATATCTTCCCCACCATGCACTTGATGAGCTGCTGCAAAAGGACAGCAAGGGTGAACTTACACTGTCAGGTCAGACCTTACTTTGTCATGTTTTGTTTCAAACAGGATGTCTGCCTGTGTATGTAATTTGTTGTAATTGTGTTAGAGGATTAGAAATTAAAGAACACAAGCATGATTAATATTAAATTTGAAGTCCTCAAGACAAAGCTAATGTAGTGATAGTGATCTGAGTGATCTGGGTCTGCACTAGGGAATCAGGCTTATTGTCTTGGGCCCCATGGTGGCAACAGTTTAACAGTAGGTATGCACTTAAACATAAGAAGTCTTAACCTTTGCAAACTAACTTTAGTATCTGGAGTCATGAGTAAAAGTGGGATTTGGAATGCTCTGAGTTACAGTGAGGTCCTTGGAATGGTTTCTAGAAGAATTTAGTTTCCACATTACAATTTTGTACAGCTAGTAGAGTATCAAGTAGAATTTGCTATGCTAGAACAGACTATAAATGATAATAAAATGAAAAATTCTGGGGGACAATACATTGCATGTAATATTTTTTGTGTCCCTTTTCAGATGATCTTAAAGAACAAAACACAATGATGCTTCACTGTGTGAAAACATGTATGGAACTTGACAGCCCTTCTTTCACAAAGCCTGCATTTGTGCTGACTGAGAATTTGTCCTCATTAGTATCTCTTAATCTCAGAAAGGCTCAGGGGGCACTGATGGAACTTCTGGGAGATGAGAGCATGTTTCGGCAAAATGTTCAGCTGCCATACAGATATCATATTGGTATGAAGTGATATTACTGTCATACTGTTTTTAATATGGATTTATAATCCCCAAAATAATAAGATGGAATAAATTTGAATAGGATGCAAGTGATTAAAAGTTTAACACTTTGAAGATACAGTCATTTAACAAATTATGTCATTCATTGGTGAATCTACTTTTAATGATGCTTCTGTTAAAGTTTTTAAGTCAATTTACTAAAACTTTTATGATTTCTCTTGTTTACAAAACTGCTTTGGATTGTACATAGATCTAATGTGGCTAACTTTTACAGAGTTGACATGTTAGTACCAAATCATGTTAGAAACAAAGCCAAACAGCAGCTGCCTTTTTTCCTCTTTTCTTCTCTTTTGTTCTCTTCTTTCTTCTCTGGAGTTCTGGCTAAGATTTAGGCTCTACTTTCATTTATGTAATGGGATATGGCTTCTTTGACTTCTTTTGGTTTCTTTTCCATTTTGATATTCCTTTTTTTTTTCTTTTTTTTTTTTTTTTGCCAGCCACCCAGCTTACCAGTTTTTCTGTACTAGTAATAATTTTATTCCTAAATATTTCTAATGAGGAATTGGATTGCGGGAAAATCTGAGTAGGCATGACAGACTGCGATCAAGAGTAGTTTCTTTAAATGATGATTTCACTCCCTGAGCTTAAATCTGCAGTTTCCAGAAACAAATTCATTTTTTTCTTGAGATGGGCAAGCTATAACTTTATATTCATTGCAGGAGGGGAAAGCTATCAGTAATAATTCAATTATTAGAGAACAACAATTAGAAACAGACCAGTGATGGTGTCTATTAACTTTTTCTGTTATGAGCTGTTCATTTGAAAACAATTTGAACAATTACTGGGTTCAAATGACAACATTAATTTTAACCTCTTGCAGAGTTAAATGTTTTGTTGTTTTGTTTTCAGATTTTGAAATCAGAATGGATTCAGACAGAAAGAAAGTGCTCCCCATAGCTGCAGCAGATGATCATCCTGACTCACGTGTTCAGAGGTGTCTTTTTTTGACTACATATTTTTTCTAGCGTGCTAGTTTTATTTGCTTGTATCCCATCCAGTTACTTCTTTGGTTCACTGATTTGCAGAAGCAAAGTAGGTAAATCAGTTGCTATTTGTGTTTACTGGAATATCCAAAAGTTGCCATGCCAGTGCAGAGCTACAAGTCATCCAGCTTGATATTTTGTTCTAACAGAGGCTAACACTTAACATTTCAGAGAAAGAGGCAGGAAACATCACAGTCATCTGATACTCTTGTAATGAATCCAGGTAGCAATGTTTAAAAAAGTATTTGTCTGATTAAACATACAGTTATTCTCTCAAGTCTCAAAAATTTGCATCTCAGTGATATGTCAGTTAATTTAGCTACTGAAATATAATTTTAATAAAAAGGATCATGGTATCCACATTTTAGGTGATTAATTTACTCTTGTGTAGAAGACTGACCTCTCAGTAACTGAAGCAGGACATATATCATTTAAGTAATGCTTAAGCAGAATTGGGTAATGCTTAACATTTATGTGCTGGATCACTGCACAGCAATATATTTTGTACGGTTTGCTTTTTGATAAAAGGAGAGCTAGTGAATTGTGTAACAGAAACTCAGTGTTCCAAGGCATTCAGCTTTCCTCACCCTTCCAAATAGGTTATTATGACAGGAAGTGACTGATTATGAATATCATTAGCACAGGATCAAAGTAAATGCAGAATCTGTCAAATTAATGGAGAGTGTTGAATGATCTATTTCCTTCTCATTGTGGGAGAAGTGGAAATCTAAGTACCTAATTCTGCTGTAGGTATTTGGGTAGATGCTTGTACTTGTGTGAAGCTCATGGAAGAAAAGAGTCTAAATGACTTAAACCTGAAGAAGGAAGAGGATAATGGAATTTGTGCAGTCCTGATACTTTTGCCTACCAGAATGACACATGTATATTCTGCAGTGCTAATGGACATCATTGAATCATTGTTTCATAAATGATTATTTTGCATTTGTAAAGTGAAGTCTTCCCTACTTTCTGTGGTTGCAGGTTGGCTTTTCTGTTTGCTCCTGTGTCTGCCTTCTGTCTGGGTACAACACACCCCCAGGGGAAGCTGGCAATGAAGAAGAGGCATCTAAATAAACTGGGCTATCATGTGATTCTGGTGAGAAGAGCCCTGTTACTGTCTCTGTTTCAGTCCTGTTAGCAGCACAGTGATGAGTATGTTTGGTAGATAAGGCCTTGCTCTGCAAAGCATGAAGGTTCCCCAGGAATGGTAGGCTTTCTCCAGAGTGGTAACTGTATATAATTTCTAGTTAGAGGGTAGTGGTGCTGTCACTGGGGGGGAAAAAAAAGGAACTCTAAAAGACAAGCTACTACTTACCATTATCAGTAAATTATTAGTTGAGGGAAAAAAAAATCAAGCCACGAAAGGCTTTGTACTTGAGAAACCTATGTGTCTTTGGCTTATTTCCCTGATTTTTATGGGCTCTGATTCAAGTGAACTTGTTTTCAGAATACAACAACTTCCTCTGACCTTGTCATTACTGAGCGCTTGGTTTGTAGGACAGGGTAGTTTGGACAATAGAAATGATGTACCCTGTCCTTTTACTTTCTTACAGATCCAGAACAAGATGTTTCAGGAAATGAAAAATGAAGATGCAGTTGAGTTTTTGAAAAGAAAAATTTATTCAGAAGATGCTTTGTCTTTTCCTGAAGCAACTATGCAGGATAATAATTAAATAAACTAAGAGTTTTGGGTCTCCTGATTTCTCTTTTTCTTGTGTAATTACTGTAAGGATTTTAACAGAAGAGATAAATAGTTTTATACACAACTGCCTGCTCCACCATATTACTGAGTAAGGAAAGTTTGTGAAATGAACACTGCCTGCTGATAGTGGGGGCTTTCTTTTGTGAAGTGGGAGCAGATTTTCTTTAGTAGAAGGAAATAATTGATCCAAAAAGCACTCTGACATCTATTGCTGTTACAATGTCTTAATCTGTACTTTGCTTGCCCTCCTGCATGCCTGTAGTCAAATTTCTCTCTTCTCTAGAGCTGGGCTAGGGAGAAGATGTAACTGTTTCAAGGGCTGTTGGAACCTGGCCAACAACTAGGCACTAGAAGGATTTCTTCTCAACTATATAATTCTTTATGCCACACTATACATAGTAAGTTAGTAAATGACTAAGCCTAAGTGGTATATTAAAAGATCCAGTCATGTAGAACTTTTCTGAAAAAATCAATCTCACTCAGTTTTCAGAAGTTTAGGCCAATAATGGTGCTATTTGCTCTATGTTTTTTCTTTTGAACCCTTTGTTTCACTGCTACTGTAATAGATTTTGATGCTTCTCACTGCAAGAACATAGATCTGCTGTGTCTTTATAAGCTGACTCCTTCTCTCTGTTTCTGATATTAGTAGCTCCACAACTATTCATACAGGTGTTGCAATACTCAGATTTGTTCATTACACCCTGTGATGCATCTCCACTGACCTCTTATGTATTGGTGCAATTGATTATGTTGGCAGTTCTAGAACTGCAAAGCAGCTTTGGACCTTTGATAGGAAGGAGCAGGGAGAACTGATACATCTTTTCTGTCCTTGGTAACATGTAACTGATAAAACACATTTTGTTCTGCTGCACTTGCTCAAGTTGTTAACAGCTTGCTTGTTTCTGCAGTGTAATCAGATCTTCATTCACAATTTTGCTGTAGCACAGGCACAGGCCCATGGGCATGAAGGGAAGCAGGGAAACAGCAATACTTGCTACAGTGACTGTGTGCTACCTAACCGTGGTGCCCTTGCTTCACTTGCTAAGCTACAACCACTGTGTTCTTTGTCTTTCTGAAGTAGCGTGGACACATGGTTAGAGTACTACAATGATGATATAAAACAGGTATTACAGTAATGAGATAATGTGGAAAGAAACAATATGCTTAGAAAACTTCCCTGCCCAACATTTTGTGGAACGTGTAGAATGAATATAGTGCATATTTATGAAGGAAGCAGTGCAACCAAAGCAGCATGGTCACCTCTCTCTGGCATAAAAAGCAGAGCTGTTCAGCATTTCAGTCTCTGAAATGCAGCACATGCAGAAAAACAGATTTGAGGCAATTGTAAAACTTAACAGCCAGAGCAGAGGTCATTTGCTTGACTTGAGAAGTTTTTATGTTCCCTTTTTGGATCTTCTACTTTAAGGAAGCACTATCTGTGAAGCAGACTGGTCAGTGCCATTCTGTTGTTCTGAGCTGGACTTGTGGTCCCAGCCTGCACTGAAGGATGTCTGAAATACTCTGTGCTGAAGGGCCAGGTAGCACCCAGAGCTGTGCTTGAGATGGTTCTCAGTGCTGTTCGAGCTGGAAACCTGCAAACCAATACTTCAGTGTCAGCTGGGAAGCTGCTTCCTCCACCTGCTCTGAGCTTTTCAGTCAGGTCCTCAGTTGTGGGTATGTAAATTCAGAGACAGAACACAGGCAGGATTGCCAGCAGCCTGGACAGAACTAACCACCAGTGGGCACAGCATGTTATTAAATTAGCTAATCACTATATATTCTTTCTTAAGCACCCTGTGAGTAGGTAGAAACTTACACAAGCAGTGTGGAAGTGTAGTGATCTGCTATAAGGATCACCTTGCTTACTAAAGTTTCTTGCTGTGTGCTCTCTCAATAATTTATGTCATTTACACTGATTCAGAGTTCCAAACAGTATGTAGCTGCTGCCAGAGGCTTCAGAGCTATGGGTTTCTTGGATCTTTACATATGCTGAAAAGCTAGTCTGCTGAAAATAAATCCAGGTTTTTCAGGTGTCCAATTCATGTAGTAAGGAAGATCTAATCCCCTGTTCTCTGCATTACAATCTATATTTAGAATACAAGTCTCCTCTCCTGAATCGGTATTAAAGTTAGTGGGAGACTCACAATGAAGATCAACAATAATTACTTTGTGTCTGTAATTATGGGGTTTGTCACTGCATGGAGTGCTTCGTGGGAAAGGTGCAAAATCCCCTTTTTAAGCCAAACAGGTACAAAATGGATGATTTTAGCTGACCTGCCAGTGAGGCTAACCGGAGATGTAAGCTGCATCTTTTTCTACTATTTTCACAGTCTGGCTGCAGATTCAGGAGCATGTGCTTCTAACCTTTATTCACGCTTGGAACACTTTGTAAGTGCAGTGACTGGAAATTGTTTCTCAATGAGGAGTGAGAAACAAGGAAGCTGTATATGGCTTTATTTCATACAGCCCATGGGTGTATCTTATGAATGGATGGAACCCTGGCATTTGCTCTGATGTTTGACTGACTAAAGGTATTTCAAGGGTGTATAGAATCTGTAGCAAGCCAAGGTTCTCAACTCCATGTGAAATGAAATTAGGTAATTCATTAACTAAACTAAATTGCTGAAGCAGGGGAGGATTTTCAATGTATTGAAGGCTTGTTAAAGAAAGTACAGGGCTTAGAGTAATTATGTATCTATGACTTAAAGACAGGGGACTCAGCTGCACTAAGCAACCATCTATTTAACCAGACTCATAGGAAGGCACTGTATTTTATTCATGGGCCGCAAAGAAGTCAGAAAAGTAGAAGCATATCTTTCCTTCATTCTGAGCTATGAAATATTGGACTTCCGTATTTGTCCTGAAAATCTCAAAGAAACAGATACTGCCTTTTATGATTCCTGGTTTTTACATACTGCTTGCTGTTAGACATTATTTCATTCATAAATCTTGTCTTATTACGAAACAGTAAAATGCCATGCTAAAACTGGATTATCTGGTAATTTTTCCCTTGAGAATAATGCATATACTGTTCATCCTGTGAAATCTCCACGCCATCAGAAGACTATACATACAAAAGGGTGACGAGGTTAGATCATTGTCATATATCACACAATCAAAAAGAAAACATTAAGAGAAGGATTTACAAATGTAAGTTATATAGCAAATTTCATAGGCCCAAGGATCCATGCAGGATCCATGCATTGCATGTGTGAACAGATCTAAAATGAAAGCAAGAAACAGGTAGAAGATGTGGGCTTCAAAGGTCAGGAAGGTTCTTGCATTAACAAAAAATAAACTGATATCATCTGAGCAAAAATGAAACTAATTTTGTGAAGTAATGCAAAATGAGAACAGCTAGTGTTTGGAAAAACAAATTTTCTCCATAAACAGCTGGATTTGCAGACCCTGAGGATCTACAGTTCTCTCCAGTTTGGATTTCTTCATGTTTAAAATTACTTTTGAACCCTAACTCCTGCCTTCTCAGGTTATTAAATATTCTGGCTATGTATTTCACAAGAAACATACAGGAACTATCTTTAAAATTTCCACCTTGGTCTCAAAATGATAAAGATATTCATAAGTGATTGGGAAAGAGGGACTAAAAGTTCATTGAAAGAGTGTGATTTTTGTTAAGAAATTAGAATATAAATAAGGTGGATCTTCATCTAAAGACTGTTTCTCAGGTATTGCAACAGTTTCTGCATGGACAAGAGGTTGAGTAATGCTTTGTATGCAGAGACTTAGAGATAGGACTCTAGTTCATTGGTAAAGTGAAGAAAGTACCAAGACTTCCATCTAATTTGTTCCTCCCTCCCCCCACCTTCTGGTCATTGCAATAAATATTATTGTATATTGCCATTTGTTAATATTGAGCTATTCTCTTTGCACACAAATATCAGTGCATGTAAGCTTGCATGAACGAGGTTCCAGTTTCAATATCTCGTTACTCACACTAGAATATTGGAATTAAAATAGAACTGCAGGTGTTTTGCAGAGCTCAAAAAAGGTGGAACATTCACTCCTAGGTGAAACGTGCTGAAATTAGAGCCATAGTTACGTGATGCTTGTGACATGCATAATTTTAAAGGGACTGTGGTACTTAAGTGTAGGTTTTACTGAACATGTAAATCTTGTGGTATTGGGGTTTTTTGCTATCATAACCACAGCAGTTTTAGTAGTTATTCATCTCTTTTAACTGATGCAAATATAATGGAATTCTGAACTATGTTTAAAATCAGCCCTTCTAGTTATAACAGGTTTTCCCCCTTTTTTCAGTATTTCTGGGCAACAAGAGTATAAAGTGACAATATATGAATGTGGTGGCAATTGTAAATAGCCACCCAGAAATAATAAGAAGGAGAATTTGTATTTGTCTGCAGCAAGTCCTTGTGTCCACAGATAACCAGTGAGCTTTTTGTTTCATCCTGTTTCCTCTCTCCAAAAATGCTACTATGAGTACTCCAGTAACATTGTTGCCATGGCACCTATTAAAACCTAGATAAACTCTTGCTTTATGAAGCAAGATGAATTTTTTTTTTATAAACAGGATAATTTATTTTCACTTTTCACTGCCATAAGTAAAGGACTCTATGCATGCTTATAGACAGGGGCATTTTTTACTGAACATTCCTGATTCTTGAGTGGGCGCCATTGTTTATTCTTATCAGTTCAATCCACAAACAGCACTTCTGAAATCTTCTGTATTTCCCTGTTTGATTTTCATGGTACAGATTCTGCTGCACATAAGATGTCCCCTGTACTCGATCACGGTTTAGAAAGGTGGGGAAGTATGTGGGGACTGTGGGGAAAGGGGGAGTGGCTCCTCAGCTGGTTTAGATTAAAGTCAGGGCACTACAGCAAATATACACCAGCTGAGGGACTGACCTACAACTTCAAAGCAAAAAACTTCAAGTGTTAAGTGAGCACAGTTTTCTCATTCTGCAGTTGGGAGCAGCTGGTGAATTGGCCTCTGACTGCACAGACGCTGGTGAAAACAATTGTCACTAAAGTATTGGTTTGTGCTGACACAAATGAGATATGATTCAGGAAATATAAAGTGGCCTGTTGTGGAGGAACCCACATTTGAAATGTCATTCACATAATAAAAGACTATTTAATCTTTAAAAATACATATATTGAAGGTCAATACTAGGTGGTCATTTGCCTTTTGTGATTGCTCAGCATTTAGATATCAGCTTTATCAGAACAGCCCTTCCTTGACACACAGAACTCTCCAGAAAAGACAGAAGAAACCCACATCCCTTACACAGCATTGTATGGGGCAGAAAGAAGGCAAAGATGACACATTTGTACTTCTTGCTTTAGAATATGCTTCATTTTGCCAATGAATGATTTGTCCCAGGGACATGCCAACTTCTAAATGATTTTTCAGTCTGAGCCACTTCTGTATAAATGTAAGGAACGTGATAGAGATATGAAGAGTAAAGCAGACAAAAGAAAATATGTGTGTTTGGAGATTTGCTCTGTATCAGTCTGTGTTCAAGGTGCAGTAGAAAATGGTGAATGTCTCACTGATGTCAGCAAGACTTTCTTCTCAGAAGGCAGTAATTCCCCCAGAAGGTAGTACTGAGGAGGATGAAGGTGGGTTCTGTTTCTGCTGATGCAGAATAAAAAAAGAACTTTCCAAAATTTCTGCTGCAGGTTTGATATTAATTTTCTGTACCTAATAACTCAGTATTTGAAGGGAGAAAAAGAGAACAATGAAGGTATCAAAACCACTCTCTGAACAGAGATAAAATGATCAGATACTAAGGTAGTAGTCAGAAACCTACAAACAATATCACACACCAAAATGCAAGCTGTTGCTACTGCATGTCACACCCATCCATACACACTTCAAACCTGGCTTACAAATTCTTTAAGGCTCATTTGCAAAAATACACTCGAAATTCTACTGACTGCAAGTTGTCCAGAATGGACTTGTTTGACTCAGGCAAGATCCACTTTGAGATCTTCTGTCAGGTACTATTGACCTCATTAATGATCTCTGAGATTCTTCAAGGACATCATGAGAATTTTTAACAGTTTCTCACAGTGGTTGAGGGGTCTGGAGCATTACTGCCCTTGCATGGCCACACGTACATAACTACATGCGCACAAACAACACATTTACACTCAGTGGTGCTGGCATTGCACAGAAAGCTCAGTGTCTCTCTCATCCTTGATAGAATGAAGGACAAAGGTTAATATGAACATGTTTTATAGCTGCAAAAGCTAATTACTTACTATACAGTGTGTATTGTTTGTGCTTAAGAAATCATATGCAAGCATATTCACATCTAATCATAAAGTATTTTAGTGCTTGTAACAGAACTCATTAAAAATAATCTTGGCTGTTCTAGGATACAGTGCAGTAAGCTTGTTTTTTAACCATTAAGCAATAATGGAGACTTATGTGCTGTCCTTTACAGTTCTGCTAGTAGGAATAATATAATACTACTTTATTTACATACAAAGGTAATTATTTTATTTTTTAAAAAAGCCAGATTTTTAATCTTACATGACAGCTTCTGCAAAAAGGCCTAATTAAAACAAACAGTGCATTACTTTGACAGCCAAAGCTTTACAAGAAGTTTTGTTTCTTCACAAAATAGAGGATTTTTACCTAATTCTTGCCCACTCAGAATAATAACACAGGATCAAGCACTTCTGCAAATTCTTTCCCCCTAGAGGAATACCTTTGAAATCGTGAGTTCTAATCATGTCATCAGAAGATACTCTGTAAAGGAAAGTTTGTAGGACTGGAGAAGGTGAGTTAAAAAAAACTCCTTTTCTTGACAGTTGATTCAAGTACATTAAAATCTTGGAGCAAATTGAATCTTTGATCAAACTACAAGAACAATATTCTGCAGCCAACCTTGTTTGTGTGGACTTGGGCTTCAGCAACTTACCATTGCACCTGAAAAACACTGCTAATACTTTTTAAAGTTTAATTGCACAATCCTTATGCAGAGTAATTTCCCATAGGAACTGTGTTTGCATAAGGATTGTAGGATTTTGTGCACAACTCCTTGTAAACGTGATCACCCCTAACCACTAGAAGAGAACCAAAAGAGTTTTTACCTTTGAGTAACACGTGGTAAACATCATCTTCAATTCAGTCTGTGTTAAAGCTCAAGATCCTTAAGCAGTGATATTTTGCTGTCTAAAGGATGAGGTAAAAATAACCATTCAGGCCACCTGTTGTTAAGGAAAGGCAATTCAGTACTAACATTTTTCTTTCCTGGTTAAAGAAAATGGTGTCTGAGGAAGCTGGTCTGCCAGGCTAATTAGACCAATACAGGTCTTGTCAGCTTGGTTTCATTCACTTCCATAAGGAGCTGCTTGCTGAATGGGTACTTGAAGCTCCTCTCTAATAGGAAAGCTGTCTAAAATCTGCATCACAGGACTGTGGAGAAAAGGCAGGCGTTTTTTCCCACACTGACTCAACACACCGGTTTTTATGGTTGTGCTCAAATATGTGAGTACTCATGTACACAAATGCTGTACAATCTATTGAGAGATCCTTGAAAGTGTCTGTAAATGTGTATTTCTTGAAATTGCTAGATCATGTGCCAATAGGCAAATTAGTTCCACTAAGATAAAGCTTATGTATCCTGTGTCGCTTGATGATCTGCAGGACATTTAAGGTTGGCTTAATGGAACTAATTTTAAGGTTTGCTAGTAATGTCATTCTAATCTAGTGTATGTTGGCTGGAAGTCTTCCTGATTTGTGATTATTTTAAAGTCCCAAATGTAAGGTTAATGGGGTGTTTTCACCGTAATAGCAGAGACAGAGAGAAAAGAAGAAAATGTCAGCAAGATTACTAGACTAAAATTGTTGTAACTCAGCATTGCTTCCAGTATATTCCCATTTTTCCTAAGATTGTTGCTGGAACAAATGAGGTTTGAGAACACTTAGCACTGTCAAATCACAATGGAGCCTAGAGACTTTTAGTAAAACCTTTCTATAACACAGCTGTGGAAGCTGAAGGCTTGGAATACTGAGGGGAATAATGGTTCACACTGCAGACCACACAACATATTGCTAAATACACGAATGCTACAGAATTACAAATACATATATATATATTTAATCTTGGAGAATGAATTGGAATGTTCTGAACATTGCTCACATAAAACCAGAAATCTTTTGGTATTCACAGAAAAAGACAGTATCTATAGAACATTCTATCTCCTTTGATGAGACAATGGGAAACAGAAATGTCAATTCATTGTGTGCTTCCCCCAAGTAAAATTACAGTGATAACCAGAGGATATTTTAGTAAAACAGCTGAATTATCTACCCTCCTCTTCAGTGGAGCACAAGTCTAGGATTTCAGGCACATTAATCTGCTACTGTTTTGACCCCACTGAGTGATGAGTCTGTTTTGGACACATAAGGTGAGTTTTCTGCAGCAATGAGAGAGAGAAGAAAATTTAATGGAGGATGATTTTCTCTGGATCCAAATGATGATCTTAAAAAATGTTGATTGTGTTGAATTCCATTTAGTTTAGTTAGGTTTTTAGTTTCAGTGTGGGATTCAGCTGTGAAGTGGGAAAGCTTAACATGATGAGCTGATGTTTCTGGAGACACACAAGTCTGTACATTTCATTGTCTTTTTAACAAGCTCTTTGTCCTTGAGAGTAACATGCAGCTCAGTAGGAAATCTGGGTGCAGGGAACTACCAGGATCAAACTCACTGCTATATGATCATTGTTTAAAACATGTGGTATGCTTCAGTATGCAATCTTTAAACAAAACAGTTCTAGCTTGTGGCTGTTGCTACACAGACTGTATGCAGACAAGTCACAAATAGCTGAGCATATGTGTGGTGCAAGGTTAAAACAATAACAAGCAGGTCGAATCATTCAAACACTGGAAATCACTTTGACTCCAGGCCAAAAGCTTAGCTGGAGATGATATCAGTATGGGATAAAAAGAGGATAAACTAACAGGCTTAGCAGCCAGCTTGTTGGAGTCAGCATATAGTATCTGTACTTCCAGCAGTAGAGCAGATGGTCATATATTTTTAAGGAAGCACCAGACAGGGAGTCAGGAGATCTGAATTCTATTCCTGGCTCTGCAGCAATGTTTCTATGTCACCTTGGGGAGTCACTTTTTCCCCCCTTTTTCCTTAATCTTTTAAGTAGTGGAAATAATATTTGCTTGTCTAACAGGGCAGTTGAGAGGCTAAACTGATGCTGAAAAAAAATGCTCTGAAGTTCTGAGATGAATGTATGGAAGATGTGCAAAGTAAACTTGTTTGGAAAAAAAGGACACCACATGGTTTCATGTGGCATGTCTGTGCCACATATTTATGACCCTTCCTCTCCCCAGAAAGTCCCATGCCTTTTTGCCCACTATTTTCAAGGAGGGAATAAATGGATTAAGCTGCCTTCTACATTTGCTAGAAAGATAAGCAGCTGCCAGTAAGACCCTGACCAAAGAACAGACTTTATTACTGAGACACATATTATTTATGCCCAAGAGGGCAATAGGCTTGTTGAAGTTAACTGTTCATCCCAAGATATTATTTTGCATTGGTGGCAGAATAATGTCTCTAATGGCTTTTATTCTGAATTCAGAAGTGCTGCTTGCAAGCTGAACACAAGTAGAAAATGAAGTATTGTCTTTTACGAACAATCTTCTGCTGAAATCCCCAAAATAAGTCCATTTCTTAAATTGAAATGTCCATAATTATTTGCACAGGACTTTCATCTAAAGCTCATTAAAATCAATAAGACTTCAAAAGAATCTGAACCGAAGACCTAGCAAGCAACTGTCATGTCTTCTGAATTCTCTACTCATTAAGCAAAATTGTCTATCTGTCTGTCTGTCTGTCTATCTTCATAACTATTTGGCACCATAGGAGTGATGATTTCACCACAGAATAAACAGCTTCTGCTTTCAACATGAAGGTGGAAACTTTGGGCTGGAGCTGAATTTTAGCACTTATCATAATTTGCTCCATTTTTATTTATTACTTTTTTGGGAGGGTTTTTTTGGTGGTTTTTTTTTGTTGTTGTTGTTTTGTGGGGGTTTTTTTGTTTGTTTGTTTGTTTTTGGGTTTTTTTGTTCCTTGATTTTGGGTCCCTGTCAAGGGACTGAACCCCAGTTCAAAGCCAGGTCTGTTAAAAGGGCACAGACAACACTGCAGAAGTCTTAAAAGAAACAAAAGCAAAGGTTATCTGAGCAGATGTCCTGAGTGTTAATACGAAGTTCCAACATTAATTTGTTTTGCTGACTCCTCACAAACGAAGCTGCATCTAATCCTGTAAACTTGATTTCTTTCAGCTCTTCTGGAAGTCATTGTGGGTTGGATATCTACATGGAGAGAAACACTTGGCATTTTCAGGCCCAGGCTGTTGAGAAGGTTGCAACAAAACAGAAAGGGTCTGGTGTGATTTATGAAGAAGAGCATATTCTTCTCTTGCCTGCAGCCTGGTTTTGTGAAAAAACACTTTTGAGCTAAGCTGTTCCTCTTTTATATTGGGACAGCTCTGCTGCCTATTTCCTTGATAACAACCTTTATAAAAATGTAAGAGGACTTCGTACTTTGATGAAAAGAATCTATAAATATCCCACAATTACAGCATGGTATCATGACCATTATATATGTACACAAACTGACTTACTGGAGTCTCTGCACCACAAATCCATGCAGTTTTCTTCATCAAATCACCACAAGACAGTTTTAATCCAAGAGAGAGGATGAGGGAAACAATTTCTTTCTGAAGAACTATGCTATGTGTCTAACTACAGTCTACAAATGTTTACTCTTGCTATGTGAACTAAACAAGAAATTAAATATTTCAGGTAGTAACCAGCCCACTTTAAAAAAAATATATAACAAAAACACTGTTTATGACAATGTACAGTTGTAAGTCTGTGGCCAGAGACTGATCTGGGCCAGCTGAGAATGGTTTAGATGAGACTGATGTCCCGATATTTCCCTTTTACAGGGACATTGGTTGTTGTTTCATGTCCTCTTTTAAGTTAGGTAAGTGATAGAACTGCATTTAAGAGGTCACAGAAGTGTTCCATTAAGCACAAACACAAAAAGAAAGGAAGGATAGAGCTTGTTTTACTACTGTTTTTCTGTTCTTCCCTATCTCTATGGTTTTTATAAGCTAACAATCATGATTTGCCGTAGATATTGTCTTGCAGGTAACACTTTCTCTAAATACTACCAATTTTGTCACAAAACATTTTCAAAGATAGAAAGCTGACATGAAGAAAAATGTTCTTAGTTCTTAGAAAAAGTGTTTCAGTAAGAATGTTGCTAATTATGTTTGTGTTTTGGGGTGTGGAAAAGACCTTTAATAATTAACAAAAAGTAGAACTATTTACAAATGAAGTTAATGGTTCATTTAGAACTATTTACAAGTGAAGTTAATGATTTGTCAAGGGCAGGTTACCTTCCAGGATAAGTCCAGTTGTATATTATAATTGTATAAATCATGTGTTCAGTCCAGATCTATCCTCTTCCTCTTCAGTTCTGCACTGTCAGTGCTGGGTTCTTTGCACAAAGATGTGGCTTTCTCTTGGGATCATCTTTTCTCTGGGGATACTAATTCCTGGAAAATTCAGCTTGAAATTTCAATATGCCAGGTGAGTGTGAACAGGGTTTCATGAAGAATTGTGCATGCAGTGAAAGTCCCAGAAACTGTGTAAGAATAATAATAACAATTATGACCTGGAAAACTGGACACAGGGTTCCTAAGCGGTAAGCTTTGTAAGAGTGGGAAAGAAAACCTGAAGATGGGAAATGAAAAATGGGAAAATCAAATCCAAGCCAACAAAGACATAGCTACAGCTGTAGGAGCCACAGAATGGCCCTCAAATGCATCTCAGGATGCTGTTTCCATTAGCTGAAATTCATTTGGCTTAGCCTCTTTCATAATGAACTTTGAAACCAGATGCTGCAGGAGTAAAATGCCTTTTCTGAGTATAATGCAAGGGGTATGACTGAGCAAAATTATATCTATTAATAAAAGACAGATTAGGCTATGTGAAAAAGATAGTGAAGGCTTGTTGGAAATCCGTAACAATTACAAAAAAAAGCTAAGGGAGTTATTCCAGACAATCTTCACTCCACGGTGTTCAGAGAATGACATTATCACATTTTTTATTACTGATTAATGTTTTGAAAAGTATGAAATCTCTACTTATGCTTTATTTTCCATTCTCAGTTCCACTTCAGCAAATGAGTGATGTAAAATTATTCTGTTTGCCTATCTAAACTGTTTTTGTTTCATTCACCCTCAACTTTCAAGGAATGATAGGTAACTGCCCTTGTGGCAGCTGGGATTTGCAGGGTGGGCATGAGCATAGCGTGGAGGCCACCTATCCACATATAAGTTTATATGTGGAATTTTGTAAAGTAAACGGAAAAAAGTAGTTTGGTGCTGAATGCCTCTAGATGAATTATATCCCTAGAATATAGTCATAAAAAGGACAGAAAACCAAGCAATACCTATAGTAAGTAAGTTCCCTCATAGTGTACCCATTCAGCAGCTTTCCTGGAAAATCTCCTAGCAGAGCATACAGTCACTACTTTAAATGTGTAATTTTTTTAGATGATATTTAGTCTTTAGATTTGTATCAGAGATGAAGTTTGAGCCTGATTTCAGTGAATAGAATTCAGCAGATGCCTGCTAATGTGTTTTTCATTTTTGGTTTCTAATAATTGTCCAGAATTAAACCTGTTGAGTACTTGCATGGAATTTAAAAGCAGGTGGCTTTGGGTGGGCAGCACCTGCACAAAGACCAAATTATTAGTAAAGTCCATTTTCATTGTTCTCTACTCTGTTTAACAGTGAAATGAAATATCCAATCTACGAGCATCCAAGGACACACAGCTTGTGCTGAGAACAGTCCTTTAATTTGTTAAGAAAGCTTAACTGTAGAATTTTGAAAACTGTAGTTGTCATGGGGTCACATGGGCTGACTTTGCACTTCTTCACTGAGAAACTTATTCCATAATCATAAACAAATGTATGCTTTCTAATCTTAGTTTACTATTAAAAATGGTTTGTCTCCACACTGGCTATTGTGAAAGGTTTATCAGTAAATAAGAGCTGGCCATCTGGCAGCAATCTGACTGTCTGGAATTTCTCTGATTTGGTGTAATTAAGACATAATGTCAATGAGGATAGAAAGATATTACAGGATATTGTTTCCCTTCCTGATAGACAAAGAACATAGCAAGCCTAGGCATTTAGAGAGACTAAACTCTGAACTGCAGCTGAGATGTTTATTCTGCTAGCAAAGATGTTTATCCTGCATCTACAAGGTTTATTAAAGACATCATGACTGTTGTACCAATCAGCACAACATGACTGTCCTACCATTGCTGTGAGCAATACAAATGTAATCATTTTGCCCCACAGATATGGGGCTATCATCATCTCATAAACCAGTAGTAAACTGCCTGTTTTAACTATCAAAGGTGATATTTTCAAGAGAGATGTAAAAAACCCACAAATCCCCCTATATCTCTGGGGATAAAGTGAATGAATAGTGAATTCTATTTGTATGTATTGTTTGTTTAAAATGAAATATTGTACATGTATGTACATGTACATTCCTGCATGGAAGCACAGAAGATGGCAGTTGCAGTTCAGATGATGAGAGCATATTATGTTGATGACAATAATGACCATGGCTTGCTTTTGCAGAAAGAATTTCTGTTACAAAAGCTTTAAAATATAAAAGGTTCATTTTTTTATACTTGTCTGGTAAAGACTCCATTGAAGTCACTAAAAGAGACTGTGAAGCAGCTTTTGGTTGCTAGAAAATAGGAATGTTTCTAGCGTTCCCCATTCTATTCTATTCTCTTCAGTGAATAACTGTATCCCAGTAGTGGAAAGCTAGTCTCCCACCTTTGGGTAATGCTATGTAGCCATCAACATCCACTCCTCACTCCGAAACCCTTTCACTAGAAACATCACGCTTGCTGTCAATCCTGGAAAGCTGATCTGAATGAACTCGGAAAAAAAACCCCAAAAAAATCTACAAGGGTGTTTTTAACAGAACATACTGATTTGCTTTTTCTGCATTTCCATCCATTTTAATTTGTTCTTTGCAAACTTTAAATATTTTCATCAGATTAAGCCTGTAGTAGATGAAAGTTTCATGGGATCTCATAAAAACTTATACTAAGACACTGGATTCTGTGCATCTTTTCCAGAAATATAAAATAATAGATTCTGTACTAGAAATTTTTACTTCTTGTGAATTGAGTAAGAATATGCAGTTCTGGAGACCACAATATTCACTATTTTGGAATAAATTGGCTATTCTCATGACAAGCACTTTGTGGACATCTCAAGTTCTTAGCAATGTTCATTTATCATGACTATCAAAAGTTTCTGCGTGCTGAAATAGACAAGCCAAGCACAAAGTTAATCTGGAATAATTGAAAAAATCCCAAATGTGAGGGGAAAAAAGTGACATCTTATCAAATAAACAGTTTATAATGTATTACCAATGCCTTCATTTTGGCCCTGGTCCTGCAAAGGCAGAAACACACATCAGGGTTCATGCAAGCATTTGGCTTCTGTGAAGCTGGTATGGTGAATAAAGCACTGCCACTGGCAAGGAAGCAGAGTGGCTAATGCTTTAGCAACAGAAAAGTTACATCAGTTAGTCCTATTTGCAGCCAAAACATCCCACAAATTCATAATTCAGAGGTGTTTTTGTTGGAACAGCACCGTTACATGTTCTCTCTTCCCTCTATGTAACAAAATACATCCTTTTGACTTATGAAATCATGGATACTTTAACAGACATTAAAACTGATCTTGTTTCTCTACTGAATTTCCAGAGATCAGGTTTTGCATATTGTGCCAGAAACATTTCAGCAAGTCCAGCATCTTCAGCTTCTTTGCAGTACTTTAATGGTAAGTAAAAATAACCACATGTGTCCAATGAACAGAGTGGGGTCTTGGGCTGTAAAACAGATATGCATGCAGCTTATGATAGGAACGAAGGTTAAAGTAAACTAGAAAAAGGTTTATTTAATTTTTTTTGGCTTAGTGTAGTGTGGAATTGCCCTTCTCCTACCTGAAGGAATTTATGTGAAAATGTTCATTTCTTTGCATGGGTCTGTGAAAATGCTGCTCCTTGTCAGTGGTGCCTGAGTCAATAGAAGCACTAAACCTGTGCTGTGTGTTCTATGAACAGATGACTGGAGAGTTACCAGGACAATTTGAAGGAAAACTTCTTTCATTTGTTGATATGCAACTACTCAAGCTTTAATATATTTCTCATTATGAAAACAGAGCTTCATTTGTGCATTTCTTTCTTCTCTGCACAGCTGGATTTGTGGAAGCCCCTGCTGCCTGAAGACATCAGGGCTGGGGAAGACCTGCACATGAGGGTCCCAGCGCCTTTGGTGCAGGAGGTGAAAGACATCTTAGATCAGCATATGATCTCTTACAGGTACAATCTGTAATATCTTGATGGGGAAGGCTGGCTCTAATAATCTTCCTTGCTATCAGAGAAGGACCAAACCCTGATTGTCTGATAAACAGTCATCTAGTACTGGCAATAGGACCCAACCTTTGTTCCAAATGCCTCCAACTTACCTTGACCAGCCAAACACAGAGATGCTGTATGAACCTTTAAAAACTCATTCCCCTCTGCCCCATGTATTTACCTTCCACCTATCCTGGACTGTGAATTTGGAGCTGGAACCTGAGACAGCCCAATCTGTCTTGTTTCCTGCTGTGGCCTTCTCAGTGGTCCTTGAGAGAATGGCACTTGGATATATGACTCAGTTTTTTAGTCTAAACTCAAGAGGCCAAACTGGGTGTAACCACTACTTATAAGAGCATGCTTTGCTCTTGGAAAGCATGGATATCTGAATGGAGGGACCTTCCACTTCTGGAGAGCCCAAAGGTTTAACTGGTGTTGCTGCAGGAAAACAGTCTCTAGCTCTCCTTTTCCCTTCTCTGTCTCTTGTTACTCCTCTGGTTTGGAGAAGAGACCTTTCAAAGTGAATATTCAGCCACTTTCTTCAAAAGCTTCATTTTTCTACCCCTTTCACCAGGCTGGTGAGAATTTCCTGGCACCATCCAGCCAAAGAGAGACGTGCCAGTTTGGGACAAAGATCCCAGTGGCAGGTGGGCACTGTGCGCGCAATTGGCAGCCACAACCTGCAAATATCCACAGTTTTATCACAACTACACAACCATGTCTTCCCTAACTTACAACCAGAAGGTCTAATCCAGATACAAAGAGTGTTTATAAAGACCAAATGGGATTAAAACAGATCTATTCCTCACACGGTCCTGTTCCCATTTGGAACTGACTTTTTAAGGTAACCAGTAACTAATTTAATTTAGCTGTATTTAATATAAATAACCCTGTAGTCATTCAGGGCTGATGACAAATAGGGCCTATGGACATACACTGACATTTAGCAATCAAAGATGAGTTTAGGCAGGATTGGTGTCACTTCAAAGCTGTTTTGAGTTAAAGCTGATCTTGACATCCTACATTTTGCCTGACAAGTTCCTTTAGTAAGTGTGATGCCCTGACAACCAGAGATGAAGAGATATTTAGTTGGAGCCAGTACAAATTATCTAGCATGAGGTTTAGACATTCAGTACTTAGACAACATTCCAGAAGATATTTAACCTTTTTTTTTTGTTAAGACTTCATTTTCTAATGGTTTCAACTGATTCTAATGGAAATTTAAATACTAAACTGAAATTAGTGGCTCAACTTTGTTTTCTCTTGGCCAGAACTGTATCTACCTTACATAGGGCTTTAAAGAAAGAGAGGAGTAATTATCACCCTAGATGAAAATTTTGGGTTTGTATTGCAAAGAGGTTGAGATGAGTACAACAATAATAGAGTCAAAGTTCCTATATAAGATTCAAAGCAGAAACCACCCTTTAGAAGGCAGTTGACATGCAGGGAAGGTAACATGACAGTCAGATATATAATGATAGAGACATAAATGACAAATTATAATAAGGACATCAATATTCCAGCTGTGTCAGACTCTGTGGTTTCAATTCTTCAGAGCACTGATAAGGTATTTTTTGTGTGTGATTTCACTTCATGGAAATTTTCACTGCCTGAATTTTAGTTTGAAGTTTAGATGTGAATAAACATCAAAGCCCAGAGTGAAAGTCAGCTGTAACAATTGTTAAAAGTTTCTTATGTGCAGTTTCCAGAAATGCTTATAAGTGCCACTGTCAGCAGAAAAGCCTGTTAGCACTTCCAGCATTTGAGATCAACAGTGTTGGAGCTACCTTTGCAATTGTCTTATCACAAGCATTTACAATGAGCACAGATTTGCAGCAGTTACAAGGGGCTGATTGCAGTGAGAAAGAACAGCCTCTCATCCAAAGTCCACTGAAGCCAAGGAAAATGTTTTATTGACTCCCTGGATCATGGAATCATGCCTGTGTTATACTAGTTTCTGAGCTATTTTTGTAGCTAAAAAGCTAAAAGAGCTATTTGAAAGAAAGGTTTGTTCTGATTTTTTGCAAATTACAATGAATATTTCTCTGAAATTTTTGCAAATTGAAAATTACTCAGTAAAATACAATTAAACCCTAATATTAAATTTTTCTCTTTCACTTCCTTTTCCCAATGGTAGTATTTTTAGAGTTTTGCTCAAAAATAAAAGTAGTGAAGAAAAGAAAATCTTGAACTTTTTTACTTGGTAGAAAATGGACAACTTAAAAAAATCTGGTAAAAATTATTATTGTTAAACCCTGTGAAAATCTCAGTACTTTGAACTTTGTTTTACATGAAAGTAACCATAATGGTGATGGTAATGATTTTGCCAGGCAAATCACAACAAAAGTTAAATACTTTTGTTTGCTGATGTAAGCAATGAACCCACCATGACAGCCCTGCAGTAACTGTTTGGGATTGTTTTTGTTTCTATCTTCCCTTTCCCCATCCTTCAGAGTCCTAATACCTGATGTCCAGAAACTTGTGGATCAGAGCATGCCAAGGAAGAGGAGCAGCCACAGACAGGTGTCAGGAGGTTATCTCTACACCGAATACCATCCAATGGAAGAGGTAAAGAAGAACCTAAGTCTGCTTGTGTACTTTGCTGTTTTCTGTTCTGTAAATGCCACAGCAGGCAACTCTGTGTTTGCAGAAAGCTCAGCTGAAGTCAGTGGACCTCTTTCTGACTTTCTTCTTTAAAGAATCAGTTCTTACCCTTTAACTAGAATCCTAGCCTAGTTGAATTGAATATGGATTTGCCATTGATTTTGATTAAGTCCGCAATTCTTCACTGAACAAAATATAAATGCTCTGTGCAATTGCAGATCATATTCTGTGTTTCATTTGGTTGGTTTGCTACATTTCTACCTTGCCATTCTTTATCTCTAGTATTTATTAATTTAAGTCCCAGTTTGTTTGGTGCTGAGCCAAATGTGAAGTGCAATGACTGTTGTGGTGTCTGGGATCCCAGTGCGGAAGAAGAGGTGAACAGTGGGAGATCTGTAGAAAGAAGTAATTTAAGGGCAGGGTTTTGACACTTTAGGAGAAAACAATGTCTTAGGGGTGAGCAGTGATGACTTCTTGGTGCTGTGTTTCATGCACCACTTGGCAAACCTGGACAAAAGCAACACATGGTGGTAATTTTTTGTCCTAGCTGCATAATAGAAATGAGAGAACAAAGTCAACCCTCACGTAGGTTCTGCTTGAGCTACCCATTGAGGATGACTGCTGCTGACTCAGATGTGGAAAATCAGTGCTGATAGGGAAGAGACTAATACTGTTTTGAAGTGTTGATGGTGTGGCTTCATGTTTGGTGAACCCAACAGGAAGATGCCCAATAGGATGGGCATGTTGAATGAGATCCAGAATAGAGTATCCATGTCGCACTGCAGCTATGTTCTCTTTTAACACCCAGTGAGATATGACCATGCCTTTGCATGGAGGCATGTGAAACACCTTCCATGCCTGTAAGTGACATCATAGATTGGAATAAACTCTGAGGAAAATGTTGCTTGTCTAAACAAAAGAAAATGCTTTAATCTGGAAATGGAAGCAGGAAAGTGAAAGAAACTCCCACTTTGGACAAGAATTCTTTGCAACTATTTCAGATTTATCAATGGATGACTCAGATCCAGAAGAACAACAGTGAGCTGGTGACTCAGCACTTCCTGGGGAAGACATTTGAGAATCGAACAATGTATTACCTACAGGTAAGGGAGGAAATTTCCCTTGATAATAAAACATATCTTAACAAAAAAAGAAAAGCACTCAGGAGAAGAGAGGATTCAGATGTTTCCTAAGATAGCGTTCATCCCAATTCACTGAAATAACAGGAGATGGTTTTATGCCGCTAGATTACGGTAGGATTTGCCAACTTTAACAGACACTATCATTATGAGCTTGCTATTGCTATTATGTACTGAAAACAACAAATTTAACTGAAGCCTTGTTTAGAAATACAAATCAATCTGAAACTAGCTTGGCAACAGCTGTGTGTGAGGATAAAGACTTTCAATTTGTTCTTTTTATTACTTTTTACAGCAGATAGCCTTTCTACTAGCAGTATTCCATGACTTTTTTATTGGACACACTAGCAAAAAACATAGTCTTAATATTTGGGTTAGTTATTGCCTAATTTGTTCCTATCACTGAGTAGTATTAGATACCCTGCCTTTTTGTTACTCTCCTTCTAAAACCAAAAAATTTAAAAATCTTTAACTGAAAGCAACCACTCCTGTGAATGATGAATACAAATGAAAAAGAAAAAAAGAAACTGTTCCATTAACTGTTCTACTGACACTTATGCTCAACTGATACTTTAAAACTCATGCCTTGTAATAATACAGAGATGGAGTTATTAGGAAAAAGAGCTTGTCATAAAGATGTCTGTAATAATAATAACAATAATAATCTCAGATGGCTCAACAGCATATAATGGCACATCTTTTACTTTCTTGTAGTACATTAAGCTATTTTATTGCAATGTAACCATTTTTAAATTATCACATTTACATTCTCTCAGATCAGCCAACCATCAAATAAACCCAAAAAGATAATTTGGATGGACTGTGGGATTCATGCCAGAGAATGGATCTCTCCAGCCTTCTGTCAGTGGTTTGTGAAAGAAGTGAGTCCTTACTCTTCCATTTAGATAATAAGCAAACCACTTTGGACACTTCAGTTATCTTTTCTGTTGTGCTACCAAGTATTATGCTTTTCTGTTAAAATATGATTTGCAAAATTAGTGTATAGTACAGATATCTGTGGAGACCAAAGTCCAAATCACAGTTTGAGATATGAGACAATGTTAGTTAGTGCCCTGGTTCCTCCACCTGAATGTTTCCAAAGCCTTCCAAAACTTCGTATCAACCTCTCCTTTTCTCACAGTGGCTGTTGGATCACGCCTCTCTGTATCAAAAAGTCACAGTCCTCCTGAAATAAAGAAACCCTAATCTATGACATAGCAATGTTCCACGTGTATAGAAAAAGTACCTGGCACAGTGGGGATCAAGTAGATGTTGGGTGCCATGGTGACATCCAGGAGGGAGTGATCACCTGATGATAGCTCTAAACTTGCTCTTTGCAGTGATTACCAGCAAATTCTCTGCTCAGTGGTCTGTATTTTTTCTTTTCAGATTCTTCAAAATTACAAAACTGACTCAAAGATAAGCAGACTTCTGCAGAATTTGGACCTCTATGTCTTGCCAGTCCTCAATATTGATGGCTACATCTATTCTTGGGAAGAAGTAAGTAATGAAAATCCAGGAACTAGACTGAAAGTTAGATGTGCCCAGCATGTTCTATTACTTTTAAATAGGGTCATAGCAATTATACTTAAACAGAAAACAGCAATACTCACATAAATCCTCTCATGGCAGAGAGGTTTTGTTTCTTCTGGAAAATCAGTGATCACTTGAGATTGCAAAGCTAAATATTCCTAGCAAATGTCACAAGACTTGGGAAGACAAACTACAAGATCAATTGGTTTTGGATTTCTGGGGAAGGAATTACTTTTTTGATAACAGCTCAAGGCCTAGTTGATGGATTTAAGTATGTCTGGAAGAGTTATTCATTCTTCATAAAAGATGTCAAGTAGCAGATGGCTCTTAGCACCTTTGCATGGCACAGGAGGACAATTGGTCAAATATCAGGCTATTTGGTTATGAAATAGGTGTGCCCTCACAAATAATCTTCCTTTTCTGATATGGAGAATAATGCAAGATCTTGGTCTTCAGCCACTCTCACCATGCTTTTAGGCCCCTATGCCCAGTTGAAGCACCTTTTAATGCAGGACCTTTGGATGGCCCATGGCTACCACCATATGGATTGGGCTGTCTCCCAGCTTGCTGCCCAGCAGGTGTGGAGCATACCAAACACCGCACTTGGATGCACAGGTAATTCAGCTGGGAAGCTCATACAGGCAGTGCAGTGAAGTCTGCACAGAACCTGCACAGCCATGAGTATAGCAGGGAACCAAGGAGCAGTAGCAAAATTAGCTGACAAAAAAGAATTAATCTTCCTGAATCTGAAACATGCTATCATCTCTTATCCCTCAGGATGCCAAGTCTTGCTTAGGAGTGTCACACTGCACAGAAGCAGTTGAGTACTACAGAAAAAGCATACTTTAAAAAAAAAAAAAAGGGCAGGAGGCTTATTTCAGGATGCACACAGGTTTGTGGCTGATGACAGCCTGGCTGTAGTGGACAAATTGTTCTGTCACTGAGCTTTAGCACCCTTGCACACGGAGTTGTACTCTTACAATACCAGGGGTAGTTAGAATGCAGAGCTCAAAGAAAAAGGAGTATTTACACCATGTAATCACTGGGCCATATGGATCATTGAGTTTTTATTACATAACGGAAGTTACTTTTCTTCAGGATCGTTTGTGGAGGAAAAACCGTTCTCCATATGAGAATGGCACCTGCTATGGCACAGATCTGAACCGAAACTTCAATTCATCCTGGGGCAGTAAGTTTGAAGTATTTCAGATCATGAACACAAACATAAAGCAAGAGTAATAACTAGTTTCTGAAATAAAATGTAGTCCTATAAGAAAGGAATATTCATCTTGTTGTCATCAAGGCATATGTAAAAATAAAATCCTGGTTTGTCAAAATATTTACTCATTGACTTTCAACCAGCTTTTTTTTTTTGTGAGCAGAAAATTTCTCTTATGTAACTATACCTCTAACTCGCTGCAGGAGCAAGCATCAGCTCTAGGCAGGAATGTTAAGAGTTAGTCACTTACCAGCCACTATTTACATTTGCCATGAATTTCAAGGAGCCTCCAAAGCTTCCCTGGCTTGTGGGACACTGTGGTGGTGTAAGAGTGTTTTCATTGCAGCCATCCTATAAATGTGCAACAAGTATTTCAGAAAAAGCATACTTTTTGCAGCAAATTTTAGTTGCTACCTACTGAGTGCAATGCTAAAGTCCCACTGAGCTGTCTAGTCCCCTGCCCACATAAACACATGCCTTAATGCTCCAAGGTAAATTTCCCAGTTTCCTCTGAACTGGTGTTCTATATTTCTCCATTGATTCAGTGTTTGTATTCCTCCCCAGGCATTGGTGTATCTTTTAACTGCAGCAGTGATATCTTCTGTGGATCTGGACCAGAATCAGAGCCTGAGACAAGAGCTGTGGCTCAGTTTATCAAAAGCAAGAAGAGTGACATTTTGTGCTATTTAACAATTCACTCCTATGGACAGCTCATCCTCACCCCATATGGTTCCACAACTGAACCTCCAAGTAACAATGAAGAACTGGTAGGGCAAAACATTTATCCTCTACCTTTGTAGAGAGCAAGTACAGGCAGTAGCATGTGGTGCAACTTTACTTGCACTTTTGCCTTTCCTTCAGAAGATCTGGGCTTGTTCAGGTGCTTGGCTCCCAGAGTTACTGCTTCTCTGTTCAGCATCAGTAAGGTTTATTTGCCTCAGAAATCCTAATTTTTCATCTTAAATCAGGAAAACTGAACTACTACAGATAGGGTTAATGCAAAGCAAGGTAAGTGGAGAAGAGCACCAAATTTTGCTGCATACAAGAATGAATTTTCACTTTAGGATGCCAGCACGTTATACACATATGGTTATCATGATTGTGTCCAGAAAGGGTATTCCAAAAGGGTATTCCCAGAAAAATGGGATCAAAGTAAGTACCTATTTCTTGGTTACTTGTTCCCTCAGTTTCTGAGTGTTCTGATTTAAGTTCATTTATGTGTGTATTTATGAAGATTACACTAGATGAAGCACTAGTCAAGAGCAGGAGGGATTTGGGTTTGGACTTCATATGAGTTATTGGAGAAGTAATTTATTTTGTCTATGGATCAGTTTCTAAGGATGGTGGAATACAGAGTCTATGGCAATAAAACAAGTAAGAGGTCAATCACTGCTGTAGTCAGTACCAGTGTGTTATATAGCATAGACTCTAAATTCTCCAATATACAGGCTCTAGCTTTACAGTAAAGCAAATAGCATCTCTACCTAGTAGCAGAGTAATCTTTAAAATTTTAACACAATTTGCACTAAAAAGAATCAAGAACCATTTGTTCAAATGTTTCTAATGGGTTCCTCTAAGACCTGAAGTAATATCAAAACTTAAAGCTGATCATATGTAAATGTAAAGCTGAAAGAGACAAAAATTTTGGTCCGCTCAAAATAATTGCCAAAGGTACTGCCACTGATGACAATAATGTTCCTATTTTGAATTTCCAGATGCAAGTTGCAAAGGAAGCAGCTGCTGCATTGACAGGAAAGTATGGGACCAGCTACAAAGTAGGATCAACTGCTTTAATTTTATGTAAGTTTTTTTTATGTTTCCCTTTGACTACTCTGTGTTTCAAAGAATTGTGTCACATGCATCAGCAAGTACTGTTTTGCTGAATTTCTACTTTGAGGAATATGTAAAGGGTTGCTTTGGTGCAACACGTCACCAGCAGTCATTTGAATACAAGATAACTCTGTAAGTTATAAAGCTGACTGCAGGAATGGACGAAGCATTGATCAGAAGCTAGTTTCCTACATGGATTCCTCACAGATCCATCACAGGGAACGGAAGGAGATTGGTGATAGATCATCCTGACCCTGCTGAAGTCAGCAGCAAAACTCCTATTTGTCTGCACTGGAATCAAGCAAAAATTAAAATCCCAATCAGGTATACAGTTACTCCATCAGACATAATCACACGGCAGCTGCTTGCAATTCTGTGTGAAATATATTGGTTTCAGCCCTGTTCCTAATAGACTGGATGGCCACATCACAAACACATCATAGCTAATATGAGCTGACAGCCTTTACAAAGAGGATTGAGGGCCCTAGAGACTGCCTAGTAAACCAAATATTTTCCCAGTAAGCAATAAGTCATGCTAGTCAGTGAGAACAGTAAGTAGTTGGCTCCAGAACCCATGTGGTTTCCATATTCCAGTGGCTGTCTCTGCCAGTCCCCAAGTGCCAGTCCCAGAGGCACAGACTGCATGAGCAATGCAGTGCAAGTGTAATGCAACTTGCCTGTGCCTAGGGCTGCATTTTGCCAGGGTTTGTACTTACACTGAATAAGTAAGAAAAACAGTCCACAAGAAAGATGAACAGAGGTACAGGGAGAAGCCAGAAATTTTTCAGATTTGACCAAAATTATGCTTTGAAAAAAATTAAATATAAATTCTAGTCAGTATCCATGTAGGAAATTAAGTACAAGAACAAATAAACGTCCAATCCATCTTGTACCCCACACTAGTCACAGAAAAATGCTAAAAACACAGAATCCCAGAAACTCATCTCTTGTTATTGTACAATACCATCTTATGAAGAACTGTGTCACTTAGGAAACTCCATATACTTTTAGTATAGCTAAGAATTACAGCACCTAGAAACCGTTCTCTGTGTCACAGTGATATATGGTTATTGTTTAGTTCAGGGATTCTGGTATAAACTTGTATTAACGCTAACAAGAAGTATTTTCAAAGAACCATGCTTAATATAAATATCTCCCCTCTATTTTTAAATTCACAGACAGTAACTCAGGCTCCTCACGGGACTGGGCCCACAGGATTGGCATTCCGCTCTCCTACACATTTGAACTGCGAGACACGGGCACTCATGGATTTGTTCTCCCCGCTAACCAGATCCAGCCCACGTGTGAGGAGACTATGTTGGCTGTGACAGCTATCATAGACTATGTTGATAAGAAGTACTTCCCAAATGGAGATGTGGTGCTGACCTCCAGCAGTTTGGGCCTGTGCCTTTGTCTGAGTATTGCACTTACATGGACTGTTTCTTAAAAACACCTTAGAGAACCCAGCAAGAGACTCACATGAAAAAATATAATGTCCCCTCAAAAATAAAAAGTTACATTAGCAAAGGAACTTAATGTCAAGTATTTGAATAAAGGCTCATCCAATAAAATAAAAGAACTTGTGGTTTGATAGCTGTGTTTTTGGGAAGAAGGAAAAGATAAAGAGCTGTAGCAGTTTCCCAAGCTTCACTTGCTCGCTCTGCTTCTTCTTTAAGTGACCTTAAAACATTAATTCATGACAACTACCCCTGGGGACAGAGCACTACTACTCCATGGTTCTTTGGACCATGTTTTTAGGGGCTCACCTGGGCCTGTGTAGCCCTTCTGTCAGCCACAGTCCTGATCTGTCACAATCTTCCTTACTGCCTGAACCCGCTGACTTCTGTGTGTTGCTGGCCTTAGCAGGATGCCTGTGAGACTTAAAAGTCCTCAAATCCCACTACAGAAAATTGGATGGCCTCCTTGTCCTCCACTTTCCTTCCCTAATCTGCCACATTGGGATTTGCTAGAAAATACAGGGCCTCAAAAGCTGGTGAAAGGTCATGATCAGGAAACAGCCTGATCTACAGCAGCCTGAAGCAAACTGAAGAGTTGAATTGTTGCAAGCATGTAGGGACAGAGAAGAGGTGTGGCCCTGTCACTTAGATGCAGTCAGATTACTGAAGATAGAAGGTACCCGTAGCCTCCAAAAATTTATAAGGGAAAGGGAAAAGAAAGATAAGGATGGGGTGCTATTCCCACAGAGCAAACGAGAGAATGATTTTTTTGCATTTTCAACTTCCAAAATTGACTGGTGGTGACAATTATCCTCCTTAATTTATACTCCTAAGGGATTTCATTAAAGATTGTACATAAAGAAAGTCTATTTACAAAGAGGTTTCTTTCTTACCAACAACCTTAATCCTTTGGGGCTGACTGTACAGAAGGGGGTCCCGTTGTCTGCTCTCCATCATTTGGGAGAGCCTGCAACCTTCAGGGATTTGCCTGGGATCCTCATGCAAAACTGGAAGCTCAGTGGAGTGCCAGAGGAAAGGAAATATTTCAGCCCATTGAGTAGGGACTCTCCAATTGAGCCAGTCAAAAGGGAATGCCAAGAGCTTCTGTGTTGTTATAGCCAACACCAGAGGGTGCAGGGAGTTCACTGAAATAGAGAAGGCCTATTTTAACCTGTACTCTGCTTTTGAATCCAGATGTCCCACATTCCAGAAATGTCCACCAGGCTTGGCTACTACAGATAACAGATGGGGGGTTTTGTCATGATAGAAAATGAAGAATCCAGGAAATAGGGGAAAAAAAGGTATGAAATGTCTGATTTTCTCAGCAAGTGTCAAGATTGTGCTTGAAAATTGAAAGTGTGCTAACCAGAGACTTTTCAACAAAATATTTCCAGCTTTGGGGAAGAGAATGCTGTCCAATTCCCCTCCAATGTTGCCAAGAGAAGGATGTGTACCACTTCACCATGGTACAGTTAAAAAAAAAAAAAAGATACAACCTTGCAGTAATTTTTCCAAACCACATCCTATTGTCATTTTGTCTGTATTATTAGTTGACAAATCTTAGCTCCTGTGTTCATTGTCCACAGATTATTACCAATTGGTGTAATGAAATCTGCCTAACTCCTGCAGGTTCCCCAGAGCATTGTCTTTCCAGACCCACCACTCATTTAGAGTAAGACCCATCTGTTGCTGGGTGCTGGAGCAGGTGTCACTAATTAGCACCTCTCCCCACAGAAGCTGCATTCCCTAAACTTCTGTTTGGTTTAGGATGTGACTTGTAAGTCTTTATATTTGTATTTGTATATTCTGTCTTTGAAACTGTAAGAAACCAGACTAGTCCATCTGGCCCATGACTGTGGGCTATCTTTAAGCAAGCGAGGTTTGACCACACGTGTTCCACAGCCACTGGGTGGCGAGCTGCAGTGAAGCTCCCGGTGCCACCAGCAGCAGATGGCAGTGCCCTCTGGGAAACGATGCCCACATGCTGACCTTGCCAAAGCCAACCCAAGCCTGGGTTGCCACCAAACACTTTCCAAACCTAACCCATGACTGCACTGGTAGAAAAATGCTGCCAGTCAGGGTTTGTTTTCTGGATTCAGAGACATTGCACAGCTTCTATGCCTAGAGCCAGAGAGGAAGTGAACTAGTTTTATTGATTGTGGGCATCTTTTGATAGAAATGTTTATCACTAAAAGATACAACCAGGTGTGTCCTAAAGTTAATTAGCAGGCTTTTGTGGAATGGTTCAGTCCCTCACTAGCTCTTCTTCTTGTAATAACATCCGTCAGGCATGGGAAGATACCCCTAAACATGGCACAGAGGCAAGAGGCTATGGGGGGAATTTACCTCCAGCATCGCCAGCATTCAAGAATCATAGAAGTGGAGGGGAAGCCTTTGCCAGGAAAAAGAAAAAAAAATTTTAAAAAAATTTAAAAAAAATTTGCTATAAATTTGCTATCATTACCTAAAAGAATGTCTGCTGATTATGCCTCAGTGTACAGCTCCTTGGATCTGTTAGCAACGGCTCACTCCCTTTGCACAGGGAAACCACAAATGAATGTGTGGAAGCAGCACCTTGCCCCCACTGCCACTGCAGAACAGACATCCTGCAAGGAGTGCTCACAGCCCCTCTTATCATTGCACAAGCAAGGCACAATCACTAAAAGGCCAAAGCTGCAGCAAACTGATGTTTAAAATTTGACATGGGCTCTATATTTCACAAACCCTCCCAGTTTGCTGACTTCTCTGTGTATCTGTTGAGCTTGTACAAGAGTGACATGTATGGCTGACAAAAATCACTGCAGAGACAGTGTATTTTACCAACTGTGTCTTGCAAAGGAAAATTTTAAAGAAAAATGTAGCATGGATGTCTCTGCTGAAACTCCCCTTACTTCACAAATCCTGGCTTTCTCTCTCCTGCATTTCTTTGTTGCCTTCTCTGGCCCTTGAGAGTTTTGCTTTATGATGAAATATGGAAAGAGCTGCATTCTGGTTTCTTGTATATTAGCAGATGCACAGCATTATTCTACTGAGACTATAGTGGGACTTTAGATTCACTCATGTAAACACATGCAAAACAAAAAGTTGTCATGAAAAACTGGAAAATTTGTCTATTCATTGTCATTTCTCCCCAGTGATTTTACCAAGACCCATGCTCCTTCCCTTTCTTTCTCACAGTTAAACACCTGTATTGTGCCTGCTTTATTATATAATCAGTACTGTGAAGGTTTAATTACTTTTAGTCATTCAGGTTATTGAAAAAATAAGGGCATCCCAGTTATGAGTAATAGTGTTCTATACTGTCCTTGTTAACATTTTGTTTGTAGTACAAAAATAAAGATTGACAAAAGGACCATCAGTGATCTCATTCCATTTCACACAAGGAGCTCTTCTCTCTGCTAATTTTTCCTCCATGCTATGTTAATTTGATACAGTCCTCAGGCTCTAACAAGTTAGTAACACTGCCCTCATTAAGGAAAGTGAACATATCACAAGGGAACTATATTATTAAATGAATGTGTGTAGCCTCATTTCTTAGAGCATCACATGATAGAAAAGCAAAAACCTACAATTTTGAGAGGATGGTAGAAAACACCTCTGGCAAATCACCTTCTGGGGAAGCATTTGCAATTCAAGTTGTTACTTCCTGATAAGCTGCTTATGTTCCAAGTATCATTCTTTTGTGCAGATTCTATTCCAAGTGAAAAACTCTCAGACTTAAATATTTTACACTGCGTATGAAAATTGGGAGGAGTCTTAACCAGAACAAACCTGCTCACAAACACAGAATGTTCTCAGTGTATTCCAGACAATTTTCCAAACATAGTCTGGGGGCCTACTTCAGACAGAAAGGTCAGGCTTTGATTGAAAATCAAAGTATACTGAGTTGGTTTTTGTCTCCCTTTAGCCAGCAAGCTGTAAGCACACGTGGTCCTGATAAGCTTTATCTCATTGCCCGTGTCTTCTTTTGGCTTCATCTAGAGCTGGGTTTCCTTGACTGGGAATGTCTGGGATGTCCAGTTGTATCACACACAAAAAACCCAGCAGAACCCATTGCTTTATTAAGACACGCTGTTCTAACAATTTCCTTCCTCATAAATGGCTGGCCAAGGCAGCTTTGTTTTCATTACCTCTAAGCTGAGAGGGGACAAATAATAAGATAAAATTACCAGGGGTTATGACTGGGCACCAGGATTAGTAAACTTGCATACTTTTAATGAAGACCTTGTCTAGAATGCATTTTATATTTCTTGTATCTGTCTTCCAACAAAACTGTATGATCCTTGTTGGTATAAAATATAAAGGAATAATTTGATAACAACCTGTCATCACTTGCTCCTGTCTGCCAAATCTCACGAGGTCCGTTTATGTGCATGGCAGGCATTCATAAAACCCACTTATTTTCTGCAAGCTGGAAAACAATATGAGTGCACTATTCGGAAGTGGCAAGCAGAAAGAGTAAGTGCAATGCCATCATCACACTTTTTCATTCACCTCAGTACTCTAACCTACGGCACATCCCATCACAGCTGCACTCTGTTGTGTGGAAATGCCTCAAATGAAGGCAATGTAATTTAGGGAGAGGTGGTTAAGATTGCATAGTATCAACTGCAACAGAAAATCCCTAGAGAAGGGATAGCATTTGTGAAAATGTTGGATATTTATTGTGCTGACAAAGATGAAAGTACACGGGCTTTAGCAGTGAGAATGAGGAAATAGATAGGTCACAGACAGACTAATCATGCCATTTTCCTAGCTTTAGATTCTTCTTCGTCAGTGTCTAGAAAAGATAGCCCTTGTTTTTAAAATGCAAACTCTTCCTGTTCTCAAACACCCATACACCTTTACCTGGGAGAGTTCTGAGGAGGAAAAGGATTACTGATGGATGTTACTTATCTTTGATTAGTGAGGCACAGGGCGGAAGAAGGATAAAATTAACGAGGGAGATACTGAGCACAAGCAATAACCAGACAGCAAGTAGGTAACACACTCTGTGATAATTAGGTGTAAAAGTCTATTTGCCAGAGACAGATAACAGAAGTTCCCATCCTGAGACTGCAGTGCAGGCCTTTATGTCATTTACTGCTTGTGCCAGGGCAGGTCAATCAACTGACTGCAGCAAGTATGCCCCACCCACTGCCATCGCCTAACACACAAAAAATATATGTTTGTGTTTTATGTCTGTGTTCCTAGTTTCTAAACACAAAAGAGAAATGCATGAATCTATAAAAAGGCCACTTTACTCTGAATTTTATCTTCTCACTTCAGTCACTGTTTCTGCAAAGTCTTTAGATTTGCTTCTTGGGACTTTTTTTTTCTCCTGAATTACCCGTTAAAAACAAATTAAAGAGATTTTTTTACTCAGGTTTTGTGGGGGCTTATGCTTTAGCTTCTACTTGAAAAATGAGTCTTCACTTGGATTATCAACGTCCCTTGTGGTTGACCATTTGTGATACTGGAATTGCTTTTGAATTAGTTGGTGTTTCCTTCACCAGTTACCTGTGACATTGGTCTGAACCAACCACGGTATGACTGTGAAAATGCTTAAAGGGATCATTACCTGGATGCAGAAATCTGGGAAAGCCAGCTCAGTGTCAAACAGTTGACTAGGAAATATTATAAAAGGGTCATACACAGCGATAACAAACCATCCCACAGCAGAAGAATTCTATTGGGGACATGATTGCACAGCCAAAATGCATTACTTGGCATCGCTCCCATCTCAGAGACAGGTATTAAGCAACTTGTGCATGGAAAAATCTATCCTGATGTATTTCGTCTGCTATCCAGAAAATCCCATTCATTTCAGAAACTTGTTAGTGTCTTAAACTCCCAAAATATTACCAAAGGATATTCTTAGCATCCAGGCAATCAATACCAGTCTTGAAGAGCAAGATGAAGAATAAAGTTTAATAAAAGTTATTCATGGAAGGCAATCTAAACCCTATTTTCATATAATTTGGAGTGCCAAATTTAAAGGATTCTTGAACACTTAGGCCATCTCCATCGTGATGATCCTGTGTCTTATTGAGTAGGACCAGAGTATTACTCACTTTTTGTGACCCCAAGTTATCAAGGACATGCTGGGCAAACAGTCAAGGTAATACAAGTTCCATAACAATAATCCATACTTAAAGTTAACATGATGGCTACTACATGAAGGCTATGCCAGTTGAAGGAAGGCAAGACCTTCCAGCTCTGGTAACTGCTTCACTTAGACTATCTGTCTCCTAGGATTGCTCTCTGGGGTGCATTCCTGGGCGTGGCTGTCTACTTCAGTCAATAAAGTCTCAAGCTTTCCTCTTCTGTGTTCTCCTTCAAACTGTGGAGTTGTAGGTTTGCCCTTCAGTTTTCAGCCTTTTGCAATGCCTATGACCCGGTTCAGCAGATACAGTTTTCATAATACACTTGTCTCTTTTGTTCAGCAAGGTTTACTTGTCTTAGTTACTTCTGTGGACCTCATGGATTTCCAAAGAACCAGGACAGCCACTGGCTTTACTTATTGCTTATCTTGTGACACACAGTGTCCCATGGACTAAAATGAGTAAGTTCCAGGAACTGTCACTTCTATTAGACTGTATGGATAAGGTGGATCATTAAGGTTTTTTTCAGTAGTAATATATAGGTTTTGTCCAGGCTACTAGCAATCTGATATTTATCTACTGTATGCTTTCTTATAATATCAGCAGAAGATTGAGTTTTTCAACTATATGCCAAGGAAAATCAGGAACTCCATTTGAGTTCTCTAACTAAGCTAGCTGTTGAGAAAATGCTTGTTCTAACTCTACATCTACTGGTGTAGGATACTCAAATTGGGCAGTCTTGTCAGTCCCACTGATATTCTTCAGTCCAGGTGAAGGTCTTCTTAGAGGATCTGTGTAGATGCAAAAGTGACCAGAAAATAACAAGTTGTTTATTTTCTGAATCAGCTAACATGGCACTTTCCCATGCTGTAAACTTTCAGGGATAGACACAATTTATTTTACCTCCCTGTACAAAAAATACAACAACAAAACCAAAAAATTTTACCTCCCTGTACAACAAATACAACAACACCTACTGCAGAACTGGTTTTGGGTTCTATTTAAACAGCAAAAATATTTTTTAATGGGACTTCAGTACCTCCAGTGAGGCCAACACAGTGAAGACCAAATGGCTACTAGAAGTGTTACTCTTGTAGAGACTACTCAACAAACCACGTGTGAACTGAAGGGAAAGAGATCCCACTTACCTAAGGTACCTGGCAAGATGGACCACAGAGCACAGAATGGGCCCTACTCAGATCTACTCTGAAAATACATAGCATCCTAGAGCTAATCAGTATTTTCTGCCTATCCCATTTCTTCCACAAAGAATTTTCAGTAATGTAGTGCAAATTCCTCATTTTGCTTTTCTAAAGGGGAAACATGAAAAGTATTTGATAGAATGTTTAACAGGTATTCCAGTGAAATACACCCTACTTAAAGATCACTTGTTTTTTGAGAGACCTTAGATTTCTATATGCAGTGCAGCAGGTTTTACTTAAAGGACTAAACCCAAATGTTGACATGGTGCCATAGTACTCTTTGAAATTACTGACTCCACTTCTTTCTCAGCTTAAAACACAAATACTTGAGAGAAACCCACCAGGAATATTATTATGATGCTGTGTCAGGAGAAGGCTGCAGTGAGCTGGTGAGGAGTTTTGACCTCACAGAAAGCCAGAGTGTCTCAGAGGACTCTTCACTAAAGAACAACAGCATTTTCTATACCAGGAGTGGAAACAGAAGCTGCTTAAGGAGAAATCATCCTCTTTGCTGAGTAGTCATTTTTTCTAGATTAAGAGAATTTGTAAAACCACAATGTACCTCCAAGATGTAAGTATTGTAAATAAGTATTGTTTAATATGTTCAAGAAGAAAAGATAGCTGACTATAGCAATGTTAAACTTGCTGTACTGAGTATTCCAAATTTAAGCTTGAAATTAGTCCAGCACACCAACAGTGTCTAAGAAATTTCTAAGGTTTCTGTCACCATGGTAGCTAAGTGGCAATGGGCTTAATCCTGCACTCATTGAGTCCACAGTCAGACTTCTCCTGGCCTTAGCAATGCTGGATCTGACCCTGTAAATCCTAACATACTTGAGTCCACAGCTTGATTTCTAAAACCTTTTTTTTTACCCACTTTCCCACAGCAAATTGGGTATGGAATTCTGTGGAAACCATTCACTTGAAAGGTGTCCGGGGGAGATTTCTTTCATTCAGCAACAAATCCCTGACTGATTAAAAGGACTATGTTGACAGCCCTACAGGAAGCCATGCCGTCCACTCCTTGGGCAGCAGGCACTTTTGGCAACATGTGCCTATTTAGAGTACAGGGAACAGTAAGGGAGGGGAATCAGGAGCCAGACAAGGTCCCTGGAAACTTCCAAGCTTTTTTAAAAATAAGGGAATTGTTGCCTTGGTTATTGCAATTCCCAGTCTCTCACAGCCAACTAGACAAATCAACCATTATACTAAAACATTTATATTGTCCTTAGTGGATGATGATAAAATGTAATTATTAGATAATATGCAGGAGTACACATAATAACTCCTCAACAAAATCACCAGGTCTATGGTATAAAGATGCCTCTAAAAGCCCAGGGCCATAGACATAAACACTTAGACTCTAATCACCTTCTGTTTTTATCCTCTTTTCCTCAAGAAATAAGGCCTGAGAGATCATACTGTCTATCTCTCAGCCTCTCTTTAATAACTTGTGAACCAGCTGGCTGCTTTCAGCCAAACTGGCAATGTGAAAGAGGTCACAGAAGCAAGAAGTTCTTGCAAGTTCCATAAGAAAAGGTGGCTGCATAAAGCACAAACCCCATGTTTGTGCCTTTAAGAAGGAAAAGGGTGCATGTTGAGGCCAGTAATTAGGACTTTGAAAAGAGCTGGGGGGGCGCTCTTCAAGAGAAGAGCAGAGGAAATTGTGGGTGCCTTTTGGCACACTTAAGAGGGAAATTGAAGAGAAGTGGGTTACAGACTGTGTGTGGTCAGGGACACAATTTCTGAGAAAACTAAAGTTCATTAATTCTGCTGCTTAGTTGTATTATTGTTTTCCGTAAAAATGATGAGGATTATTAGACATAGCTGGTAATTGCATTACCAACATGAAAAGGTCTTAACAAAGCCACAAGGGGATGATGAGAAAAGAAGCTCCAATACTGAGAAACTGTGGAAAATGTCATATAGAAGAAGAGCCAAGATCAACATATGACTTACACTGCATGTTGACAAAAATAATGTATGTGCCTAAAGCCCTCAAAAAGAGGAAAGAGCCTGCAGGGCACTTAGAGTAAGGGTGGCACCTTCATAAATTGGTGTATGTTTTTAGACATCCCTGAGTTCAGCCAAAGGTTGTTCTGAGAGTCCTTTGACCCCTTGGAAAGTTGGACAAACTGAAAGACCTTATGCATTGCACTGTGGCTTTCTGTGGAAGTGTTAACTTAGAGCTTTCTCATGCTGTAGAAAAACACTTTAACAAGTTTCAGTTTTGTAGGAATATGCTTAGAGCATCAGGATAAATGCTTAGAGATAAAGCAAGCATCAGTCCTAAGAAACTACATCCTTCAGACAGATCAGAGATGAGGCCTGTGAGAAATGAGGAAGCCATAAGCTACGCAGGAGCTGCCCTTATGGACGTGACTGAAGAGTCAGATTCTGCTCCCATTTGTGGTTAGAAAAGAAAGAGCAAGCCTGTAGAAATGATGGGCTTTTTTCCAATTTAAAGGCAATCTGAGAATAAAACCCGGTTTTTACAAATTTATCTCCTGATGAAAAGACTGTCTCACTCTTCAATTGTTAAACTGCTGCTTTTTAAAAAGCAAACAGAAGGCAAGGCAAGGAGGGAATAATGCAATAAGGAAGATCTGTTAAAAACATACCCCATATCTTCATCAGATGACAGGATGATAATTTGAACAACTTTTTCTGTTGTGTAAGTGTCACAAGGCTCAAAGGGACTACTAATTCCCTTTCCTACAATGACTCAGGCGAGGATTTCCCTTTTTGTTATTAGCCTAGTTGCTATTTTTCCTCCTACCCATTTTGTTGCTTAGGAGACTGCTAGTCATGAAAAAAACTCTACAAAGACAACTAAATTTAAAAACAAAAACAAAACCACAAAACCAAAACAAACCAAAACAAAAAACCCAACCCAAACAAGCAAACAAAACAAAACAAACAAACCAAAGCCAGCAAGGCCCAGTCCTGCCGCTGCTATCCCAGCTTATAGAATGCTGAATGCTCTTGCCTCCTGGGATCTGCCTGGACAGAAGGAACATGCTGTATTAGTATAAATAGTTGCCAAGGAAGTAATTTTTCAGGCACAGATACAGTTTGCTCTCCAAAAGCCAGGTAGTATAGATTTATTTTTTATGTCTTTGGAGCAGTAACAGAAGTTTCTCCAGCTGAATCATGTAACTGGCAATTACTTCTGTGGCAGAGGGTTGGTTGGAAGACAGCCATAAAACAGAGCAGCAATTTCCCTGTCAATACATTAGGACCGTGCAGTTCTATAATAATTATACTTACTTCCCTCTGTAAATATAAGAACAACTTATTTTCCCAGGGAGACTGTTTAGTACAGATTCTAGTTCAGTATGACTATGAAGCCCCACAATAACTTTTCTGCCATATTTTCATCAGGAGATCTCAACCTGCTTTCTAAGACTGGTTATCATCATTTCCTTTCTTCCCCTTACATTTTTTATCCTCCCTTCCCACCTCTCACTTTATAGAAGGTGAAACTGCAGCCATGAGCTCTGGTCAACAATAAGGCATGCTGAAAATTCCTGAATTCTGGTCCAGTCTTCTAATGACTAGAATCATGACTATCACTCTAAAGAGCAAAATCAGTGTAAAATGCTGTATAACACTTCACACATGGTAGAAAATTAATCCTGCACTACAAGCCCTGTCTTTTGTTATTTTCTCATATTTTAAAAGGACTAAATATGTAATATCTTGATAATAGGTTGAAGCTCTTTAGATTTCAAATCTCTTGAAAATTCCGGTTCTAATTTTAGGTTTAAGAAATCAACGTCAGGCTCCTGTTCCTGACATGCTGAAAGTGTGGGTTTCTGGCACACGCATTTAAAAAAGGATGTATTATAAATTGGCTTCCTAGGGCCTGAGGACTTCAAAAAAAGACTTATTAAAAGTTATGCAGCATTAGGAAGCAGAACACATTCAAAAACTTCTGCTGTACATGACTCATAAGGTTATACCACTGATTTTGCTAGTAACACCAGAGGAAAATTATGTCCTAGATCAAAAACACTCAGATGTTGTGAACTTGTTCCTGGGGAAGGCATATGACACATTTTACCATGATTATTTCCTTAGCTGAATGAAATGACTGAGAAAGCAGATAATATCAGCATATCCAATGCAAGCAGCAGGCAATGAGGGGATAAGTTCTTATGTCTTGATCTTGCTTTTATTTGTAGATGCTGACACATCTCCCTTGGACTTCAGGAAAGTAGGACTGACACCAGTATAGCTGTTCTTAATTTCCTGCTTTCTTTTCCAGTGCATTCTTCCTATCTGTAGCTCCCTGTGACTTGTCTTTTTAGATTCCCTCTCCAGGAAGCTTGTTCATGTCTTCCTATCTGTTTGCCAAAGCCAGTGTAGCTCTCCTCCTTTATATAACATTTGCTTATGATCCAGTGCTATCTTTGGAAGAGCTGGCACTTTCAATGATCTATCTGAAGCATGGACAAAACGATAAGACTGCTAATGCTCTTTGAAAATTACTGTCCTCCCATTGGCAGGGGCAAGGACGTAGATGGGTTGCATGTGAACCAAAATATATGATCAAGAAAAAACCAAGAGACAAAAGCACTTTCCCAAAAGAAGAAAGCAGATGAGGTTACATTCAAAATATGTGTTCCATCGTGGAGTGACAACCTATGGTTGAAGACACAGGGTCATGACCAGCCCACCCTTCCTTTATTGTTAAGTTGGGAGAATTTATGTATTAATTTCTGTTTCTGTAGCTCTTAAGACCAATACCAAGAGGTCAGGGCCATGCTATAAAAGGTATAGTGACATTTAAAACAAAGACAGTTCCTCTTCCCTATAGATAGTACATACCTTGCAACCTAGACAGTATGCAGCACAAGGAGAGTGACACATTGCTAATGGGAAACATATGGGGGGCAAAGCAAGAGCCAAGCCAGGGACACTAGAGCAGGCTTGTTGCTCAGTCACAGGCAAACATCCTGATTGATGTCTGCTCCAAGCTAACTGGGTCATGCTGGTTGAGGGTGTGAAGCAGATTTCATTTTCATTGCCATCCTGCTTTGCTACAGGCAGCAAGAATAGCACGATGTGACTTCAGGAACCCACGGATAACTGCCTGGAACTAACAGTACAACCCCCTTACCCCCATCACAGAGAGGGAATTTTCCTCAAGTATGGTTGCTTTAATCCCCCTCTCATTTTAATGTAAGCAAGAACAGCTGAGTCAGATTTGAAAGTCAGGTCTTCTGGCTCCAGCTGCTGGACTTTGACTCTGACTTTGAGCTGGACTATCTGCCTGTTACCTCCCTCAGCTGGGAACTGCTCGGCTCAGCTGGGAACACTTCACATCCATTTTCTTCACCGATTTCCTTTGTAAACCTGTTGTGCCTCACTTCTTTAGATAATAAAGACTTCAGTATCCTCATTGTAGTCTTTATGTACAGTGCCAAGCATGACATGGCACCAGATCCCTTCTTTGATTGTCCATAATTTACTAAAATCCAAACAGAGCTATAGGAAGGGCAGAGGAAAGAGAAACAACTCCCAGAGGTTATGGGGAGCATAAAAAGGAAAAGAAATGTGTTACATTATCTTCTGCCATGAGGAAAGGGGCAACAGCTGTGGCAGCAGCTACCAGGAATGTCCTTAGTGAGGGTGGGGAAATGGTAGTTGCGGCTGGTGGTAAACAACAGGTACCATTCCTTTTTCAATTCATTTTAGCACCTCTTTTGGCAGCTTCTACCTTTTTTTGCCTTTATTTTAATCAAATAGAAGCAGTTGGAAGTGGGGCCACTTCTGAGTGCCCAATGCTTTGTTTTGGGAAGCTGGGGGAATACAGTGTTACTTCCACCTTGTCTGAAGGGGATAAAAAACATCTCAGACTTTACACAGGCTACTGCTTCCTTGTGGATTGTTATTGCAGGGTTAAGGCCTGCTTTAAAACTGGAGGAAAACTTGTATGAAAAGTGCCTGGAGGTTTTTGAACTGGTTTATAAAAATAGCTGCCTGAAGAAAAAAAGAAGAGAAAAAGAAACATGAAAAACAAACTCAACACCAAATAGTTTCTAGTGTATCCATCTATTGCAACTAGTGTGATATTAATAGAACACACACCAGCAGGGAGTGGGAAAATAAACATATTTTCACTCACATAAAGGGACTGCCTAAATGACTCATGTATGCAAAAATAAATAAATGGATCCCCATGATAATCTGAAACTATATTTTATCCACATAAACAACTCAGCTTTTAACTGTAACCTAACATGTTAAATTCACTCAGTTTTATTTGAGGGCATGAACAGATTGAGTGATCAATCTCTATTACACTGAGCTTTTTTTTTATCCCTTCCTTACAGTGCCATTTTTCTTCCCACTAGACATTTTAGTTCATTTCCCTGAGCCTTCTTCAGCTTAATAGCTGCATTTCAGACTTAGAGAAAGAGAAAAAAAAAAGCTATCAAACTTCCAGAGGGGAATGAATGTAAGTGAATGTTGTGCATGAGAGGGGGAAATACAGCAAATAAAAGTGGAGTAAAAGGACAATTGTTAGCATCGCATGTGCTGCACTTAGAGGATAACAGTTATATATTTCAGTCTCATAATGGCCATGTTCAGGGTCAACCAGGTGCTGCCTTCAGATGCTGTAAAATCAAGAGACAGAGGGGTTTTTTTTCCTCGTAGGACTGGCAAACAGGTATTCCCCTAGAGAAATGGAATGAGGACACAGCAATTAACTCTCCCGTTCCTGCAATCGGAGTGCTAATCACATCCTTAGCAACTGCATGGTCACTATGGTACCGACAACATCTTTTGCTCAAATCCTTTCCGACTCATTCTCCCGGTAACTTCGGCGATGGTCAGAGCAGAGGTGACGTGCACTTGCTGACACTGTGCTGAACGGTTCCATGAATCTCCATTCTGCAATACTGCACGCTATTGGCAATGAGGATGAGTTCCAAGGATAGAAAGGAAGCCAGTAAGTGCCCGTGCTGTTTGCTTTCCAGAAACATTGTGCAAATGACAAACACAATGCTTCACTACAGCCTCTCTGCTCTAATAGTCTTAAATGTGAGGCTAATGAACTTTAGCTTTCAATACCATTGAACCTCATTATACTGTAAATATCCTTTGTGTAACATCTTTTTGTGACTCAGATACCAAAACCAATAATGAAGCTATCAGAAAAGAAGGAAAGGAAAAGGCTACAATCTTACAAAAAGAAAAGCCAGTCAGATTCATCTTTCCACAGCAAGTATTTGTCCTGGGAGAAGCAGTGAAAAATTATAAAGGTTGTAATGGAAAAATGCTGGATATTGAGACATTTATGGATGCTAACAGAATCAGAAAATAGCATACAGGAAATAGACTAACAATCTGTCCTTGATGGAATTGCTTAGAGTGGTTGCTGAATCTCTCCTGTAAGAGGTTCTAAACCCCATGCACTGCAGACACAAACACCTGGAACCAGCTTTCATTCACTGAACATGAGGGGTTCCTAATCTGTAACTGCTTTGAGTGCTCCAGTGACACAAAAAAACTGGAAGCCCAACCCTCCCTGTATGAAGAGTGCTGCTGACTCCCTTGTCTCCCCAGCAGTATAAAATGGTGAAAGAGAATTTACTCAAGACTCCAGCCCTTTGTTTTCAGATCTCAACATTTTGGTACACAGGAAGACAAATCTTACTATCAGTCAAGCAGAGAGAAGGAAACAAGGGTTTTCAGGAAGAAGATGGATGTAATGTAATCAAAGTATATGAAGTCTATATCAGGACACCATGCAATTAAAAGGAATAGGAGGAAACATTCCATGGCAGCATATTTTCAATATCTCCCCAGATGCAGGACTATGTCCTGTGATAAAACTGGTACTGATAATTTTTGGAAGCAGAAGCAGCAGATGATTTGTGGACCTAGGGTGACAAACATCTATTTTCACATGTGGGAGATAACATTAAAATGAAAGGTATGGATACTAGGAGGTAGTCAACTGGAGTAGGAGTAGTAGTCCTAGTAGAAGTAGGAGAGTAGTATAGTAGGAGTACTGGAGGAGTATTCTCTCCAGAGAGAATAAGATAAATGCATAACTTAAGAAGGATTCACAGAGTGAACATCTTCTATGTCAGCATTTATTATGCACTCCTAATTGGAGGACTTCAGTTCTCCACTTTCCTAATAGATATCTGCAAAAAAGGTGTTCTGAATGATGTATATACCACTCACTGATTGCTGGGCAAACATAATTGGAGTGTCAATATTTGCTTTTTTTCTAGAGCTATCATTGTTTGAGAGGGTAGAAGTCATTTTGGATAATGCTCTACTTGAGATGTATTAACTAACTCAGACAAAAATCATCTTGTAGGCCTACTCTGTGCTATTTTCATTGCATTTTACTTTGCAGTGAAAACAACTGCTAGTCATGGGATAAATCCAGAACTGAGCAAAAATTAGTGATAGTGGAGCTGAAGATAAACCCATAATTGCAAGTTTGGTCAGCTTACCCAAAGCCTTCACCACAAACTTCATGAAAAACACTGCTCACTATTTGCAGGAAGTTGCAGTACCCAGAGTATGGTAATTTGACGGGGTGACTGAGCTGCAGAGCTGTGCAATAATACTTCAGTTCATCCCACTGGTCCTTCAATATATAGGTAACTGTATTTCATATAACAGTCCCCCAAGGTAGACACAAGTTCACTATGATTTTTGGTAATAAAATGCCTGGGGAGTCTCCTGCTGCACTTGAAAAGAAGACAGAAGAAAAGTGGATTGCAAAATTGAAATCCTTTGATCTTGGCTCCCTGACACAAGTCAGGGATATGCTGTTTGGAAGTTGAGCACATATCTCAGATCTAGAAATCCACGGCACAGCACCAGAAGTTTTGAAAGGACAGCTTTGTTACTCATGGCTGTTTTGCTCACTTCAATGTTTTTCCTCTACCCTGCTCTATAATCAGGATACAGTTTGACCTTGTATACAAAAAAATGTGCCTCTCAGTAGGTGTTTAAATTAATGATTATTCTTATGAAAGTCAGTTGGGAAGATGTTTAAATCCATTATATGTCTTTTTACATGTGTAGAAATTTGGTCACATGGACAGGAATGAAGCATCTGAAGTAGACAAAAATCTATGGTAAGGATCTGACAAGAAACTTCTGTGTGTTCTATGCTAGAGCTTACATTTATATGAAACATTACCAAGATCCTGCTATAGAGGAATTTGTCTTGTCATTACACTGTCTAATAACTGCTGGTCAGTGTAAGTCATGTTTTTCTTTGTGTATAGTCTGAAAGGGGTAAGAGCCTCTCACAGCTCCAGTTACACAGGATAGTTCAAATATTAAAGCCTGTATATTCAGCTCTCTGTACATTCTTGGGACATCTCCCAAAGGATCAGATATTTCAATAACACCACAAAGTTCATTGCATCCTCATTTTTCACTTCTGATGAAACTTCCTCTATCAAAGACCAGAGCTAATGATCTAGATTTAATCAACAAAAGTATTTACATTTCACAATAATGAGACCCTCTCAGCTGGTAACTTGTTAATTAGTTCCCAAGTACTCTCCTTTCATCCTCTTGTGCTGCAGTGGTACAGCTGACAATCCTTCCAATATTAGGGGAAGTTATTTGAGAAGTGTTATCTCAGAGTCCTATCTTGCTCCAGGATCAATTTACACCAATGTGTTGATTACAGGAGAACTACTGATTTACCTAGAGGTAAATGTCTTTATATATCAGACTATCTTACCCTTCATAACAAGTTTTTTGCGTTGCATTTTTGCATGTTTAATGTCTGCAAAGCAATTAGGTATCTGAATTCAAGCCTCTCTGCCCTGTTATCTTTTAAGAATGCTATTCTTTCACTCTGGAGCTCCTAATACTTGAAGTCAGATTCACATTCACAGAAAAGCTATTTATACCACTTTATAATTCAGTGCAGTTTTTTTCCTTTATTCTACATGAAGGTTCTTCTACCCAGCTATTCAAAGCTACCAGAATGTAAATAAGAATCTGTCCATAAATATTTTTTCTACTTGACATTTGCAAGTATGGATGGACATAAAGAAAGAGGATCTGTTCCCAATTTCTGTCCCAGTACTAGCATAGCCTGAAATCCACGTGCTGGGTTTCAGTCTTCTCCAGCAGCTCCCTTAGCAACTGGAAAACTCCATCAATTAGTCCTCAGTACAGGATATGCTTCAGCTGACTTGCTGGTAATCAGTTGCTCCACAGCCCAGATCAATTTTGCCCTGTGATTATCGATTCTCCCATCAGACAGAACAGTCAATCTCAAAAACAAGAAGACTTTTCAAGAAGTAAGATCAGGATGTTTTACTCAGCACACAATTTCCTCCTATAACCCAACTTTGCAAGGCACATAAGTGTGTGCTTATCTTCAAGTACAATTAATCACCTCTTTAGTTACAGGAAGTTTTTCTGGAACTGGAGATTACATCTTCTCTTCTGCAGTTCCTTACTTACATGATTGTGCATTCTCTTTCTTTTTCATTTTCCTTTTCTTTTTATTTTTTTAAATTAACATTTCCTCTTTTCTGTCTTCCCTGTCATATGTAATACAACTGTGCAAAGTTCTTTTCTTTCCTAAACATGGTGGGTGGGAAAGAGACAATTATTTAAATTATATGGTGGGGGAATAAGTTATAAAAATAGCAGTGTATTCCTAACTTTTTAACAGGAATTTGTATTTCTGAAACATTAAAAATTCTCTGGAGGCCTGAGGACTAAAAACACATAAGACCGAACCCAGCTTTTTAATTAATTGTTTATCTTCTATAATTTAATTACATAATTTTCTGAAAACCACAAATTAGCACCAAGAAGCTGCACATATTGTAAGTAAAACAAAAGAAAAGATGAAATAAAACTGCCATGCAAAACTTTATCCTTCCCAAGTCTCTGGGACATCTTTTGAATACCCATCTAATTTCAAATGTTTGTGATAATGGCAAAAAATGCTGCCACATGTTGCAAATGTGGAAAATATTGACAGTATTTTTAAAATATTTGAATAGAAAACTCTAATCTTTTAATCAGACATTTAGAGCCTGCATGTCTTGCCTGTAAAGCCAATGCAATGATTCTGATTGTCACAAAAAACCTGATCTAGCCCTAGCATTGGCTGTAGTTGAGCTTTTTGGATCTGAGTTCCAAGGAACAAAATTATACAAATGTAATTCATGAACTGGAGGATTCAGTTTGGGTTATTTCACTTGCAATACTTGAAAGCAACCTAGTCACTTCTTTAAAGATAATATCATGTTTTTATAAGGGTTACTCATGAAGATTCATTTTATCACAAGGTTTCCAGCTTGTTAGTCCATAGGAGGAATAAATCTTGAAGACTATCAAGATTTGATAGCCAAATTTCTGACAAGCAGTGAGCTAAGTGCCTATGTATGCAAAAACCACTCATCTGATGAACATTCCCTGATTAAAGAGATGGTTCACTAGAACAAAGAGAAGAAGTAAGAACTGGGGAAGGGAGTTAATTAATCAATGTTTTTTCAAGCTACTACTTTTCTTCCTGACTCCTTTTTCTGCACTTTAAAGAAACTTCATCATCCTAGAATAGTCTGTCAATAGCACAAGCATTCACAACAGAGTGGAGTCTCATCCATTTTCACTGTCATGACAAATCTTCCATTGACATCAGTGAGTTTGACACTTTTCTCATTGACTGGTCAGAGCTCAGCTTTGCTGTCCACTTTATGTGACGTTCACCATGCACCTATTTATTTAGGATCCAGAATGAGAAGTGAGAGTTACAGAAAATCTGTTCTGAACTACTGTAGTTTAATTTGATATTTGTGGGATTCAGTGGAGAGCCAGCAAGACTAACCTAGTTATAGAATAAGAATGTTAGCCATTGGCCATCAGGCCCTGGCCACATAATTTTTCAAATACAAATAATGTTGTGACTATGAATAAACAGGGCTGGGGTTTTGTTTTCCTTTTTTTTTTTTTTAACTTTTACATGACATTTGGACATCTGTTCCTACAAAGAACTGTTCCAGTATTTGACCTTAAACTTTGTGGAAGAGCCTTCTATACCTCCCAGATTTCATTCCTACATTTCAGGATGTGCAAGGTATAAGATTAAGCAGCTCAAGGATGCTTAATCAAGGCATTCTGGTCTATCACCCACAGAGTGGTGTGGGGGTCTTCTGCAGATATCCACAGCAGCAAGTAAACAGCTGGATTTTTGTCATAATAGTTTTGTGTCAGGATGATAAAAAGAGGACTAGCAGAAAGAAGAATATCTTAGAAAATTTCGGTGTAAAGTTAGGGTATATCATGGGAAGGTAGAGAAGCTGTCATTAGAGTTTTATCTAGAGTTTAAAACCTACTGTTTGTTATTTGTGACCACTATAAGTTACTCAGAAAAACCTTCCTTGCTCATCCTACGGCTCTGAATATCCTTATTTGCAGTTCCATAGCTTGTTCACTAGCTTCTCCATTTGATTTTGTACTTTTCATTAGAAAATTCTTCCTTTATGAATTTGAATATTTGCAAGCTACTCTTTGGCATGCTGCTTACACAGAGGAGGTTGCTCAGTAACGCTGTGGTCCCTTTTATTTACTCCTAACTTCAGTTGCTTCTTGTCAGCCATTAATAGATAAATATTTTACTATCTGGTTTTCTTCATCTACTAAAATCTTGCCTATATAGTAGGGTCTGGCAGCTGCAGAGTCCTCCTACCCTTCACTCCACGGCCTAATGTGTCCTTATTCCAGAGATTATAGTGTTACAATATTCACTGGTATTTTAACACTCCCTCATTCTCCAGGAACACCTACTACATCAAGTTCTCCTTCCATGGTCATACACTCTGCCCTCACCTGTTATTATTTTTAAGCTTGTGGTGTGCAGACATTGATATTACTTATTTTTTGCCATCTACCTATTTTTAGACAACTCCTCTCCTTAGCTCCCTGCTTCAGAATATACCATTGTGATTTCAGTTTAGTTATCCTCAATGTCATCCATCATCCCTGTTCCCACCTTTTAGGACAGGATACAGAGTTAAGATGCTAATGGGGGGAAGATATGTGGAAATGGAGGCACTCTTTTACCCAAAGACATGACTACCCACATCCTACCCAGAGCAGACAATTTGCTGCCTGATCCTGCATGCTGCAATGAGATCAGAGCTGTGTGGCCGCAAACTCCTTTCCATAACTAGGTAAGGGCTGCATTTTCCCTTGGAAATGCCCCTCTTTATCATCAAGACCAACATTTCAAAGCTCAAAAGCTCACTTTCCTTTTTTTTTTTCTTTTTTTTTTCCTTTTTAGTTTTTTAAAAGCAATGGGACACCTGATTTTTCCTAGCAATTTTTTCCTGGTCAGGAAAATGATAATGAAAAACAATTTCTACTTNCTTTCCTTTTTTTTTTTCTTTTTTTTTTTCCTTTTTAGTTTTTTAAAAGCAATGGGACACCTGATTTTTCCTAGCAATTTTTTCCTGGTCAGGAAAATGATAATGAAAAACAATTTCTACTTTGAATTTTTTTCAGCTATTCCATTACTGAACCTTCCATTGGCTCACTGGAAACTGCGAGATAGGGTTTGATTCTTTTCTGTGGAAAGAACATGGAAAAAACCTTACTAGGCTTTTTGTAGCAAAAGAACAATTTTTCTTTTATCCAGGATTTTGCTTCAATTTTGTATAACATTTCTTTGAAAATACATGTCCCAGTTTCCTTTTGAACTTCTTTATTCTGTTCTGCTACTGAAAAGGCTGCAGATGGAAGGGGAGAACCAGGAACTCCCCATGTCAATCAGCTCTATTCATTCAATGGCTGTATTTATTAGTTTCATTAAAAACATATTGAGCAGGCCTGGTTTCTCCGTTCTGCACGCCTACACAATCCTGACTGCCTTGCCATCCCCCTGTCAGTAAGGGCTCTATCCTGAGGCCTCTCTCAGCTTGAGATTCCACATGAAACATGAATCCAAGAGGATATCACATGCTTTTAGGTCTGCTTGGAAAGACTTCACACAGCTTAATGGGTGTGGAGGGGGCAGGGGACAGTTAGATGAGGAAAAAATAAGTACTTGAGATGAACTGATAATTCATTTTTTAAAGAAATAAATGGAAAGAAAAAGTCTGTGTAAAGCTTGGAAAATGTCTCCATTGCTACTGCCATCACTGAAATGAATGTACATGTAACATCTGACCAGCAAATTGCTCATAAACTATGGTTTTGTAGGAAAGAAAGCACTTTGGGCTGCCATCGGCAAAGGAGTAGTTCTTGGAGAAGGCTGTTAATTTACTACATTTGTAATGCTGAGGCATGGACTGGTCCCCTTCAGAAAATGTTATATTCTCTATATACATCTTCCTGTTATTAAAATCAGAACTACGTGGAAGAGCAGAACCACAGCAGGAGCCTGCTACTTACGGGACAAAAAAGAATGGGTGCCAACAGAAGTATTGAAAACTATATTGGCTGTCTTTGAGCACTTCTGTTGGTGTCTTTTTTTAAATAAACTTTTTTTTTTTTTGGTTGTATGGCAAAATACAAAAAGTTTTGTATGAATCAAAAGATGTCCATACTCAGGACTGAGAATTAAGGTTGCAGTTTAAGTGCTGTTAAAGTTGAAAACCTACCTAATAGCTTTAGTGGTCTTTAGCTCAGACACGAGGATAGAGATGACTTTTCAGAAAAAGAAATTTCTTTTCTGAAGAATGATCCATAAAAATCTATCTGCTCAGCCACAGTGGAATTTAACATCTTCTTCTCTTCCGAAACGAACTCTCTTTTCATAAACATCAGATTGGATAACTGCTACCTAAATACCCTGATGTCCTTTTTCTTTTCTTAAATACATATGGACCACAAATTTTAACACCTGCACCCTTACAATTCTTCAACAAAGGAAGGGACTGGGGTTTGCACTGATGCCCTTAAGCACTCCCAAAGATGTATCACATACAATCTCTTCTATACATGCCCTCTTTTTTTCCTTAAGTGGGTCATAGTGTATTAACCCACAGTGTGTTACATAACCACAGTACTTTTTTGTCTTTCATGGCAATAGAGATTCAAAGATACAGCAAAAAATATCTGCTTTCTACCAAACAAAAAAAAAATTTCTTAGTATTACTTGCCCTGTCCTCAAAATGTTTGATCTGCACAGCCACCTTTGACAGAGAATTCTTAGCACTGCTTCCATTCCAGGAAGGAAAGGAAGGATTGAACAGAAGTGCACTGGCATCACAAAATACGTATCAGTATCACATCAGCATGGTCTCAGCCAAGACTGAATACATATGCCCTGGTATTTGTGTGTCTTTGTGTGACAAGAAGTAAGCCCTACAGAGACAGAGAGCTCATCCAGGGCACAAGCACGTGCTTTGTCCTTCCCAGACTCCACACAGCCCCTGAGTGATGCATCACACAATTCCAACAAAGAACACAGCAGAGAGGACAAGGCAGGGAGAGGGGAGAACCATGGTAAGCCATGCTTTCACCTACAGTACTGGTACAGTATTCACCTTCCTGGTGCTGCCACTGAAGCTATCACTTTGGCACTTTGGCAGTCAACTAAGGAGAAGCTGGTGTTTAACAGGATATAACTTGATTGAAGGCAATACAAACCAGGAATGACATGGTGTTGTAAACAGATTAGCAGACAGGTGAGACTAGGGAAATCAGTCTGTAGCCTCTGTGCCTTTGGAATCTGATAATTTCTTTAATGCAGGTACCCCTGTCTGGTAGGAGAATGCTATCATCCCTGGTTGAGGAAGTTAATGGGAGGCTAAAGACTCCAAATACCAGTAAAGATATTTAGGTATTGAATTCTACTGTGAATTTGGACCAAAGTCACAGGTTTACAGAGGCACAGGAGTATCTGGTTTGACACACAAGGTTTCTTAACACCACACTTGTATTACACTCAGAAGAGCTTTGTTCGTCTCCCCTCTGACATTGCTTAACTACAGGGGTGGGGCAGGAGAATGTTCTTGAGGATTGTGGTACCACCAGAAAGGTAAGGAGAGAACATAAGGATGTTTATGGTTCTTCCTTTACATGCCTTATGCCCCTTATGCTTCATATTCCTAAGTACCTGTGTGTATACACGTGTGTCAATACATATGCACCTCTGTTGGCTCACACAGAAAGCAGTGATGATGCTGATGGGGACTAGCTGCTCACTCTGACAGTTGCCAGCACACAAAATACATGTCAGTCTGGTTCCTAATAGTTCCTCTTGCACTGCTGGAGATGTTTGGCATAGCTAAGAGCAGCTACAATCAATAAACCTTAAATTTAAGTGGTGCAGAAAGTGATTTAGTCCCCCACTTCAAATGGTTCTTCTGGGTCAGCTGTGGGGCATAAGGCATGTAAAGGAAGAACCATAAACATCCTTGACATATCAAGTGGTTTTCACTAGCCATAATTTTTCACCAAACAAAGCAAAACAAAAAACTTCATAAGCATAATGTGATTTTGGCATCAGACTCTCCTTGTTTTCAGTCCCATCACACTGTAAGACAATTGGCACAATAATCAGGTGAATAAAAGGTAGGGAACAGTCTGAGGGTCACATCCTTTTACTGGATTTTTCTGAAACCAGATACAAATTCTTTTCAGAAAAATCAACACAAAGAAAAAATATATTACTCTGGGCCTTACTGAAAAAGTAGTTGCTGTACTTATAACAAAGGGTATTGTACCAACGGCTAAATTTACATGGAATTGGTTTTGGTCAAGGAGAGATGCTGTTCCCAGCTTGGTGTCAAAGTAAACTCAAGTCCCCTGCAGACTAGGCCGTAAATTCCTAGAAACTGGATTTAGCAAACAATTCAGTAATTAACAAATGACAGTTCAAACCATCCTCTTGAGCTTGGCTACTGCCAGTAGAAACCCTTTCCCCACTGCTTATCATTAATGTTTGAACTTCTGTTAAGTGTACCATCTGCATTCTCCCCATGGAAAGAGGACGCCAGCATTAGGCTTTCACAGCAGAATCACCCAAGCAAAATGTCTACACAGATATTAACACCTTTTTGTGTGTCTGCTAGAGCCATGGAACAAGTGAATTCCATGGGCATTCTGTACTTATGCTATTTATATTTACCTAAAATGTCTGCAATGGCATAGGTACAATCTGGCTCTTCCACATCCTCGTACAGCTCCAACCATACAGCTCCTCACAACATCTTGCTCTAGTCAAAATCAAACTTGAGTTGAGGTTTTCTTTGAATGTTTTGTCTTCATTGTCCTCTTCCTCCCTTTCTCTTCTGTAAAAAAAAAAAAAATCAATAAGGCATTTAAATCTGAGTGTACATTTCCCTATTAAATTGACACAAACATACAGGCAATTTTCTCAGAGTTGTTGACTATTTTTCATCTGTTTAAGCAACTTACAAGCAAGTCCTTCCCTATGTGGAAATAGGGCACTTCTAAAAAGTGAAGGATAATTGGCCAAAACCCTTTTTATATAGTGACTCACTGACAGTGATTTCTGATTAATTAGGGGCACATTCTCCTCTTGATCTGTATATAAATGTAACTCCACTAATGTCAAAGAGAAAGCTGCCCTCCTTAAGTTTGTCAGGCAGCACCTACCCAGGGGCTGGTCTTTTGCTCAGGGGCTGAACAGAATTGCTCAGCCACTGGATGTTTTTTTCACCTGCCCACTGCTGCAGGTCAGCTTCCTTCTGGAGCATGTGACTAGCTCTTGCTGCCAGTAGCACCCAGTGCAGGCAATGGCAGGGGAAGGAGGAGATCTGCCCAGCCTGGTGGCCATCCTGGCTGCTGCTGGCACAGCTGACATCTGGAAGCACCGTGTTGGACATCTGAGGCACCAAGCTGAGGTGGCCCAGGGGTCAGGGGCTGCATTCAGAAAGCAGCACAGCTACTTCTCACTCTGCAGATCGGTTAATTTTGGTCAATACCCAGTCACAGTGACTCAGTTCCTGTGATATCCTGGCGCTGCCCTCACTGACAGCTGTGGTCAGCAGGAGAGCCTGAGAGCAGCTGCTGGAGGGAATGGTGCCATGTGGCAGAGTTGGCAGTGCTCATGTGGGCACGGAAACGCACCTGGAGCCTCCTGGGGCTGCCTGCTCAGCACAGCTTGCAACTCACACCACTGAAATCTCTTATCTTTCCCCACACAATCTGCCAAAACAGTGCCCATGTCACTGCCTTTGAGCACCCACTGGCCCTAGGTCCCACCAAGGCTGTGGGGGGTGTCTGACAGGGCCTTACCAACAATTTAACAGTAGGGACAACCAGACTACGGCTCTGTGTTGAATTTACCAATGAAAATGTGACTTGTGGATGCCTAGGTGACTGAGTTCAATCCATACCATGGCTCAGAGAGCAGGCACCCAGCATCAGGAATGCTGATAGAAAAGCAGACAAGGAGGTAATTACAATGCCCACCATGACGAACATGGCAGCATTTTGTAATTATTTGATTACATTTTATAATTCTTTGGTGAAAATAAACTCCCTCCTGGCTCTACAGAAAGCATGGACAGCTTTGAAATGGGGGATTCCAAAAGAGTGAGGTAGGGGGTGGCAGAAGGGGGGTGACAGAATCACTGTACAGGGAGAGGGCAGCATGGCTTCCCATGTACCAGGAAAGGACCCACCTGATGGGAGGACATGTCATCCTGTGCTTCCCTTCCACCTTGATGCTCCTGCTGCTGATGGCACCACTTCCAGTTGCTGAGGCCCTGAGCAGGGCTGGCTCCCGCAGTTGGTGCCAAAAGGTGCCCGACAGGACAGGCCGGCTGTGCCGGGACACCTGAGGGGAGAAAGGCGCCATTCTGAGGCCCTGGGCTCCCCTCAGGCCCCGGCTGTGAGGCGCCCTCAGGGCCCCACTGTGGGCCCGGCTCTGCACAGGGCTAGGAAGGGAAACTGCATCTGGCAGCATGAAAATATGGAAAAGGAGAGAAATGAGGAGTGGGCTGAGACGATTTGGGGAAATGCTTGCAAGATAAGCATCAGAAAATAAAAGCAGAACGGAAAGAGTTAAGGTTTATTAATTATCATTACTTGGGATCACAGGGTGTTTGAGATGATGCCTGGGTGCTCCTTATGTGGCTTTACCTGGAGACAAAGATCTGTAGCTGAGTCCTTCTGTTCTGTGCCACAGCTCATGAACCCTGTTTAGGTTACACGCTGGCAGCTCTCACTGTTTCCCAGAGCATCAGGTGTTGTTCTTTGATCATGAGGGCTGTGCCCTCCTTCCTATTCCAAATTATCTTCTTTCTAGCAGGTCCTTCTGCACCATAAGCCAGCCATACTATTTCAGGGTCATAGGAAAGAGGTGGAAAGTAACATTTATTTTCGGGACCAAAATATTCACCTGAGAAGGCCGAGGTTCTCATTGCTGAATTTTAGGTACTTGTATTTATTTTGCAAGGGTAAGAAGCTTTTGTTGAAGGGCAGGAAAGTTCCCATTTCTCAAAGATACTTCCTGAATATTCCAAAACGCTTTTAAAATGGTATCATCACTCAACTACACTTCTCTTGTGGGCTTAGTACCAGTCCTAGGTTTCATGACACCAGCTAGACTGAATCCTGAGAGGAGAAGGTTCTGATTACTGAGGTTCTGATTACCTCAGTAAATTAGAAACACTAGATAAGATCTTCAAACCAGAAGGCAAACATTTGCTTGGAGTGGGATTCTGCTTCCCAGCTCCCACACTCTATGTTACTTGATGATCTCAAGTTGAATTCTTGTCCTACATGTTTGGGATACTTTTGTTCAGTCTGCACCTCCAAAAAGCCCAGCAGAAATTCAGCAGATAAAGGTAAATTTGAGTTTGGAAGAGTATTCTAAGCCCTGAAGAATTTTAACCTCAAGACTAATTAGCTGCAGCATTTTTGTCTTGTTCAGTTTTATTGCCTCTCATCAGTGAACATTAAACTGACAGAACAGAAGCAGACAATAAATCTGAAACCATGCACAGGGGTACATGAGGAAGGCTCTGTGAAAACAGGATGTGGCTGTTATGATTTCAGATAAAAGATTTCCAGAAAAGTGAAGTCCATGGACAAGCCATGGACACAGAAGGCCTCTGGAAGTAATTGTTCCAATAACTTTCATTAGCTCTCAGTACCACAGAGGCACATGATGAGGCACTCAAGCTCTCAGTCAGTAGATATGGCTTGTGACTAGGCCTTTGGAAAGATTTCCAGCCAGGTGGTCAGTAACTGTTAATGGAAAACTGTTTATTTCATATCAAAACTGGCATCTTAAAAAACCAATTAAACCCAGAAGTATTAAAAATATTCATAAAAAGCAGTAAAATAACATTATTCTGGTGGCAAATCTTTGCTTTCATTCACATTTAATGTTGTTCTCCTTGTTTACTCTCATTAGAAAAAGGTGAGTAAAGCCAAAAATAAAAATCATAATTAAAAAAAATTAAAAAAAATAGGGGAGAAAAACCTGAGAGAGCTGGGGTTGTTCACCATGGAAAAGAAATGGCTTTGGGGGAGACCTTTTAGTACCTTAACAGGGCTCATAAAAAGCATGGTGGGACTTTTCATACAGGCAGATAGTGACAGGACAAGCAGTAATGGTTTTAAACTAAAATTGAGCAGGCTTAGATTAGGTATTAGGAAGAAATTGTTCACTCAGAGGGTAGTGAAGCACTGGAACAGGTTGCCCTGGGAGGTCTGGATGCCCCATCTCTGGTAGCGTTCATGATCAGGCTGGATGGGGCTCTGAGTAACCTGACCTTGTGGGTGACATCCTTTCCCATGGCAAGGGGATTGGAACCAGATGATCTTTAAGGTCCCTTTCAGCCCAACCTATTCTATGACTGTATGTCTGAAAAGTCGTGCTAAGTTTGCACATGGTGAGTTTCCATCAGATGAGCTCAACGGAAGGGTCATATACAGTTTAACCCTAGAAGTAAATGAATTTTTCTTTCCTCATAAAACTCTGTACCCAACAGCAGGAGTTGCCCAAGGTGTGTGACTGTGTGCTACTGAAAATTTCAAGGAGGAGGAGTTCATTCACTTTATGTCCTTTCCCTGGCCCCCAGCCCAGGGAAATGTCTGACAGCTGCTCCTGCACACTAATAACCTACTTGCTTCTAAGAGGATATGTTTGATAGCAAAGCATTATATTTTCTGAAACTTCCTGGAAAACAACCAGGTTATATGCTTACCTGTAATTGATAACCATCCCTCCAGTTGGGTTTCAGGCTGTGCTGCCCTTCAAAAGGTCTTTGGATGTCCCTCTCACAGGTGCAGAGCAAAGGACTAAATTACACTAGAAGTATCTTTGTCTAAATGTACAGACATAAAATATGCAACTGTCAGACAGATCAAGGTAGGTGAGATGCTAAAAGCTTCCAGAAGTTTTCAAGGAAGAGAGAAAGTAAAGGAACCTAGACCTTCTCTTTACAAGGAAAAAAGCTATAATGTGAAAATTCTATTTGCAGAAATAATTCTGTCAAATATAACTCCATTCATACCTACATCATACAAATCAATCCACAACAAAGAGACCATTTTTTTTCAGCTGTGACAACTGTCTCAATCACTCAAACTCTGTGACACCAGGACACCACTGTCATACTGAAGCAGACAGAACACGGTCCAGTTTTGACTATTTGGAACACAAGCCCAAAATTTGGACTTGTGCTGAGCTCTTTTTCAGTTCTCAAGAGTTGTTTCTTAACATACACCCAAACACTACAAATTAGGTCCATCATTAAACACCCAGTACAACCTGAGTGACCAAAGCAGCCATGGGCATCACTTCTTCATTGTCTTCCAACTTGACCATATGGTTTTTCAGAAATGCTTAACAACACCCCAGTTCCTTTTGCCTTCAACTCATCCCCTGGAGTGAGTTACCTCTGGATATGTCTCTCTTCATTAGCTATAGAGGGAGTATAAATAGGCATGCTAGAGTGATCATCTGACTTCTAGATGTAGATGTCAGGAGGGGAATCCTACCCTCTGTCTGACATAAGCAATCCTAACAAATTCCCCAACAGGGCAAGTGAGGCATGTTGTCCCAGAAATTAAACTCAGCCAGCTGGGATCAGATGGGCCCTATAGAATGTCCTGCTGCAATGCCCACTGAGGCTCCTGCAGTGTGTGAGCACAAGGCAGCAAAACCTAAAGGGATATTGGCCTGTCTTAAAAAAGTAATTTCATTTTATGTCATGACACTGTGAAGTAATTGTGCTAAAAATAACTGGGTTTACTGCCTAAATACATTTCTAGTACTTGAGCATCCAGGTGGATCCAATTGTGCTTGCAATTTTGCAGACATTAAAAAGGGAGACTAAATGACTGAGGCGGGGAAAGAGAACAATGCTGCACTCCTGTGAGACAGCCTGACACACAGACTAGAGCACAGCACAAGCTCTCAGGAGCCTCAAAGTCTAGACCTTTTCTGACCACTGACTGACAAATGTTGTAAAGCTAAGCATGGAAAATAAAACACAACTGTTCTCTGTGTCTTTTACAAAAATAGTAGTGGCTGAAATCTTCAACAAGTGTAAACTATCAAATAACAGAAATCACTGACTCCAAAAGAAGCAGGATTACAAGCCAAATTTGGTCAGCTTTTAAGAATAAGAACTTCCTTCCGAACATCTTTTCCAAAAGCAACATGTGACACAGCATGAATATAAGCAACACTTGAACTGTTACAAAATACATTAAAAACAAATTACTTAAATCCAGAAATATTATTCTTATGGGCTAAAGCACACTTAGAAGTTGTATTTTTATGTCAATAACTGTTTACAGAACCATAGCCTTAACTGACACTCCAAAAGCCATTTCACTCTTCATAGAAGTTTTCATAAAGAAATAATGTACAAGGCACACTAAACACTGTTGGGCCAAACACATTCTACAGTTTATTACACATATTACATTCTTAAATAAAAATGCGTCACATAACATTTTTGCATAGATATCTTACAATATACCAATTTAAAAAAGAATTATGAAACAGACCAGTAACAAAAATAAATTTTTTCTTCATTAATAATTTTGTAACATTAACATACCACCATCATCATATAATACAAATAATATTTTTAAATCTTAAGACTTTTTGTACAGCAAAAAAACTGACAAAGTAATATATTTATATATATATATATATATAAAAAGCTTAAAANCACATCTGGTAAAAGAAAAATTATAGTGCAAAATGAAAGTCCTTCAAGCAATGTTGTGGGTTTTTTTGTTGTTATTTTTGTTTGCTTTTTTTGGTTTTTTTGTTGGGTTTTTTTTTTAATAGGGAGCATTCATACATTTTGTTGTTGTTGTTTTTGTTATTAAAGAAAAATTCCCCAAACAAAAATCTAATGTGTGGTAGAGAGCAAGAAAAGTTTCAAAGAACAAGGGGAAAAACAGGTCACTTTGAAAAGAA
>VXAX01003481.1:2030819-2047639 GCA_013399835.1 Leptocoma aspasia | reverse complement strand
TCAAGGAGCATTTGGACAACATTCTCAGGCACATGGTGGGATTCTTGGGATGTCCTGCGCAGGGCCAGAAGCTGGACTTGATGATCCTTGTGGGTCCCTTACAACTCAGGACACTCTGTGATTCTGTGATCTGGCAGGATGCTCTATTTGTTCCAACACAAACTGGATTCTAGGGCCCTCAGTCCCAGTGAAACAGCTGGGTGGAATGGCCATAAGAAGTATGCAAATACAGAAGTAGAGAAATACGAGATTGTCAGCAAGCAGTGCTCTGCAAATTTTAAATGTATACATATATATATATATATAAGCATATNGTCAAACAAGGGCAGTTGGCTAATACATTATAAAAGAGCAGCAACCATTTGTGGACCACGCGCTATTTTGTTTCATTTCTAGACACATCTCGTAGGGATGGTCCGAGAATATACAAAATATACAACCTAATGACCACCTGCCTGCTTGCATAGGCCATTTTCATGGTCCTAAATGCAGTCTTTGGAGTCAGGGCCAGTGCCAAATAGGTTCAAATACAAGTTATGGCAATACATTTTTTAGTTTTTTTTTCCTTTTGTAATGAAGACTTTAATCCACTTTGAGCCAAAGAAATCAAATTATCAATATGACGGAAGGGTGAGCATGAGACCTCCACTTCTCCTTGATGATTCACACCGTAGGCCAAAATGGACCTCTAGGTTAGCAATACTTTGGACCAATCATTTGGAAATGCCTCACTGCTGTATGTAAAATCCCTTCCTTCACCGCTCACATGGTTACATTTTTTCATATAGGAGTGGGCTACAGCATCAACTTGATGAAAGAAAAGCAGGACTTTGATAGTTTCTTTAACGGGCTAATGCTGAATGAAGCCATTGTACTTGGAAGAGGTTCTTGATTTCCTACTCAGAGACTGGAGTAGGATTTTTGGCTTGGGGGGCTTTTTTGTGTGTAAGATGCTCAACAAACAGGTTTAAATTAAAATGTCTGCAGGTGCTCTTTACAGAAACAAAAGGCTAATGTTTTAAATTGGTTAATAGAAGAATTGCATGAAAAAGCAACATAATTCACCACTAAATCACCGTCGGTTGTGGCTAATATGCTCACATGATGTGTAAGGAATCCTGTAGTCATGCCTGTGTGGCCAGTCCCAGACTGATATCCAGGTGAAGACAAGGAGTTCTGAAGATCACTTGTTTGTGGAGAAAAGAGAAAAAAGGTTTAAGCTTCCAAACAAGCTTTTAAAGTTTTTTGTTCAAAAAATAAACAAGAAGTCCTAGCCATGGCAATAAGGTGAGGCTTACAGAGATATTAGGTGCTGTATCTCAGGGGTTTATCCCTTGGCTACTTAGCCATCGTGGCAGCAGCTTCCAGAGTCCCTAGTGCATATGTTGTGCAATAGCAAAAAAAAAAAAAAAGAAAATAAAAACAACCAACAAAAATATAATCCTCCGTGAAGTCTACATAAACTCAGGCCAAAAAGAGGATGTTTGTGTCATAAGTGTCACTCCACAGTCTACTGCCATTAAGGCCACTGGTATTGACTTAAAAGGATCTCAATAGCTCAGTTCTGGGAAGAAGAACCAAAACCAAGACAGGTCAAGGTGTCTGTGAGAAGTCTGATGCACTGAACATTAGGAATTGTCAGAGAAAGAACAAAAAAACCAAGAGGTTAATTTTGGCTACCAAACTGGGATTTGGTTTTCTAGGTCATTGTTTTCCCCCCATCTATTTAAAAAGAAAGTTAGTGCTACAAATATGGCAACTTCAAGACGATATATTCTTCTACTGAGTTGCACTGAGAAGCAAGTTAGATAAGCCCCTCCTACTGCCATCCACCTGCAGGGAAGCCTCCTCTGTTTTCCTTGATTTCCATTGGCAAAAACAGGAAACAAATCCAAGAGGGATGAAGTACTGTAAGTAACTGTTCTTTTCCACTGACTTCACCTCTGTACCATTTCCTCGCCTGCATCTTCTCCCATCCAGCTGGGGCAAGGCATAAAAGAACCGACGTTGGTATTGAAGTGTAACTGGGTGCATGACACTGTGAGCATGTGGTCCCTGCACAGAGGATTGCATGGGATCAAGTTCTCTTCTCCTGTAAGGTAGCACGTTGTAACTTGAGTTCCACTTTCATCTCACAACACTTAGCCCAGATGATATCCATGCCAAGCTGACTGATATTTAGATGTGTCTCTTCATGTGGAGGGCGAGGTGATCTGACCTGGAAAAACACCTGCAACATAAAGCAAGCAGGAAATGAAATAAGTATAGGATTTTGGAAAACAGGGTTTCTGCTCCTTCCTTCTCATGTACAGGAGAAAATACATATCCCACTTTAGAGACATTCCTTGGGTTATCCATGGATTGCCACCAAAGCCTGTGTGATCGACCTTTGTGACCACAGATAGGCAACTACCCTGGCTCTTCAGCAGCTAAAGAGACAACTTTTATCCTTTCCCTGTTCCTCTCCCTCTTGCTTCTTTCACTGAGTCAGACATCAAGGAAGAGTCCTCATCTAGGCATCTGTACAATAAAACCAAATATTTAGTATGTGTGTGTTTGCATATTAAAAAAATAAATAAAACAAATCAGTTTTATTCAGCAACACCACTTTAAAAAATATCAGCTTTCTCAAGTGCCCACTCCTTGCAAAAAGCACCAAAGAATGATGCTAGTTTTGAAAGCTGAATTCTCATTTCTAACTCCCAACTGGAAGGAAATCTGGCTCAGAGTTTGGAGGCTGACAATCCATCAGGCTTCATATCTTTCCCTTCTTCTCAGCTGGGAATCTGGGTGGTAATATGTGGATTCTAATGAATATTATCTCCCTGAAGGATGTTGACAGAAGATATTATCCCTATTTTGTAAGAGTGACAATTAAAAGACAGAGAGGGCAAGGAAGTTGTAAATCACACAGGTGTGGTAAAACCAGGGGAAAAAAAAGAAAGCCAGGACTTGAGCTTTCAACTTCCGTTCTTTATCCACAAAGATTTTTCCATCTCATAAGAAAAGATAATGTTCTGTCATTCTGAACGTGTAGCTGGATCCTGATGAGATAGACTCCCTACCCATTAGATATGGGATTGAAAGTACCAATCCGTTACACCCACCATCACAGTGTCATTTAAGATACACATGGCACTGAAAAGCAAACCACAGGAGAAGCAGGCAGTGGTTCTGGCTGCCTACCCCACAGCCCTAAAATGGAGCCTGTCACAGTGACAGGACTCAGACACGCTCAGAAATTAAACTTCTATGAGAAACTTCAGCTGAGCATTTTAAACCAGGAGGTTTTCAAGTTCCCTGCAAATTCTGGCTTACCTTCTTTCCACCTTAAGCCACAAGATACTGGCTCCTTTATTTTAAAAACATTTACTACAAATATCACACCAACCCCCACGTACTTGTGGCTTTTGAGTAACCTGGTTGTGTAGGCTCCAAGAACACTAGAAAAAGCTACTTACAGAACTGATTTGCCTGGCATGTCTTTTCAGTGCTCCACAGAACCAGAGCATAAAGCAACCACCAAAAATGGTCTGAAGAATATCCAAATGGCTTACTGTGATAATCAAGATAGCTCATATATATGGACGTTGAGTGTATTTTTAATAAAGTAGTAGTTGAGTGTTTTGTAGTTTTCAGAAAGAAGCAGAACAAACTGAACAACCCCCCAAAAAAGCCAATACAGATAGACAAAAAAATAACAGTCAATCTAAATACTCAAAGGATAAACACCCTAAGCAGAGAAAGAGAAGAACTATAAAAATGAAGCCATTTTAAATAGTTAGGGGACCTTTTCTGTCCTGCTGAAGTATTCCATTGCACATGTAATCTATCTGCATCTACACAGAGATGAGCGATCAAGAGGTACATTTTTAAGACAAAGAAACCTTAAAACAAGACAACTTCCACAAGGAAAGTAATTTACTCATCTTCTGTGAATGAGCAATGAGCATAGCTCTGCTTAAGTCATCTCTTCTCTATTTGCAGGGCCTACAAGGGAGTTAATACCTTCAGAATGGCAAAAATTAAATACTCCAAAACAGGATGGAGGAGGCATTCCTCCAAGGTGCCTCCATGAGGCACAGCAAGACACACATGAATCTGACAATGGACACTGGGCTTTCAACACAGCAGGCTCTGCACAGCTAGAATTTTCTAGCCCTAGAGTGACAAAATACACCCTTGGACCAACGTCTCTCTCATCAGTCTTAAACTGAGAAAGCAGCATGCTCTGGCTACAAGGGCTGCCAAAACAAAACAACAGCTTGAGTGGCTGCCAAAAAGACATGCACCAGCTGGCACTTCAGTCTAGGACTAGTCATAAGACCCCCACCCAAGCACAGCTTTTCCTCTCCAGTTGTCTCTTTTATAGATGCAACCCAGGAAAGTGTATGCTGAGTCACATCATAGCCAGATCTGTTAAAATTATAGATTCAGTACATTGTTTCACATCAGTAACTACCCTATTAGCACCTATAATATTTTTATAGGTAATAAAATGGTGCCATATTTGCTAGTTTATAGCTAATAAAGTGGTACAATACTAATTCTTCACATTCTTCCACTGACTAATTTGGTTAGTTCTATCTCTTGGTAAAGCTGGTGGATGTGATATTTATTTTCAACTGTAAAACAGTCTGTACAAAATTTTTGCAGCTAAATAACACCATTAAAAAGCCTATTGATTACTGGGACTAGAGGCAGCAGTGGAAGAGGCTCCACAGGATAAGCTGTCAAAGGTAACTACTCTCTTCAAAAATCAAGGCACAGGGGCTTGCTGGTCTCTAATCCTGCCCATGACACAAGACTTTGCTCTGCACCTCTGGCTCTACACCTCTTTCAGTTCCAGACCAGCTCTGCACATCACACATGGGCCCATCACAGCCTTCTGTGCCATCCCCCCCTCAGCTCCAAATCCCACCCCCCCAAGTCTAGCTCTTCCTAGAAAGAACAGTTTATGCTAGAATAAGACATTGGGATTACAAAAGTCATACAAGGATGTGTGATACACAAATTCCCTGCTCCCAAACATGATTCCTTCCTTTTTTTTTTTTTTTTTTTTTTTTTTTTTTTTTTTTTTTTTTCTGTATCTCCTTAGCAACACAAAACTGCGTGGCGCTGAAGCCTCTGAAGGAGAAAAAGGGAAGGTAAGTACAATGAGAGAGAATATATTGCTCAGTCATCTTTCCTACCAGCTGTGGATTTTCCACTGTGGGATGTGTTCATTCCTGCTAAGTGCACCCTTAGCTTGCCATCAACAAGGAAACCATGCGCACATGTGCACATACCCAGAGAGGAATACGCATCCCAACAGTCTGGCACTAAGCTGCTGTCTCCAAAACACCTATTTATCTAGAATCAGCAAGTGCCACTACCCTGTCAAACTCTTCCCCTTGAAGTGCTGAGGGCTTGCATTGTGTGAGGAACAACCCTAGCCTGCATTTCTGAAGAGCAAAATTCCCGGGCAATGCTAACAATCAGCAAAACCCTGGCATCTGGAAGGCACTAAGGACTTTCCTGGGGTGCTTTCCACACCACTTTAGCCGATTCTCCTTTCTCTCCTGCTGCCACAAAGCCACACACCATTTGCAGTACATATAATGTTACTGAAAGCAATGGTAGTTTGCCAGCTATGACTAACAATGTGATCTTAGGGCTGCTTGGTGTTGGGATAGAGCTGGGACAGCAGGAGAAGAGAATCTCATCTTCTTATCTCTTTTGTTATAAAACTGACTTATACACAGAAGACATTAATACTCCTTTGACATTGGTCAGAAGGTGAGAGAGACAAGCACATCTAAAAACAGTCTTGGAAGGGAACTGCAGCCAGACTGTGTGAACAACTTCTCCCTCTGCTATCTGAATCACCCCTTCCATGGTCTGTTTGCCAAGATACAGCCTTCACCTCTGAACAACAGGCACAGGATTGGTGCTACATTAGTGTTGTTAAAACAGCTCCAATCAGCTCCTTAAAACCTAACAAGCCAACATGTCTGAGAGAGTGGCCAAAGCTTCTGTTAATAATGGTGAGTGCAATAAGGGGTAGCAGCTCAAATACAGAGAAACTGTTCTCCAGCTGGAGCCCTGGCTCAGGAAGGCACATCTTTAAAAGTCTGCCCAAATGGCTAAAGGCAGTTTTAGGCTCATGTTTCAGTGCTTGCTTGAGGTGACCTCTGCAATAGATGGTAGCAAAGAGGCCTGAGAATAAGAAAAGCATGAAAAACAGTAGTATGGCAGAGTGGGGCAAAAGAACAGGCACTGTCACTCTAAAAGCTTGCAACAATTAACTGGGGGAGTAAGGACAAATCTGCCTCCTATCCCCACACACAGATAGTATGGGCATAGAGTTTAACAGTGCACAATCCTCAGCACTCTGAATTTTATTAATAACGTTTTTCTTTCATCTAAAGATTCAGCAGAAGAGCAGAAAATGCATTAGATGATTACAGGAATATACCTCTTGACTGCAGGGACAGAGTTTCCTGCCAAAGAGAAAAGCTAGGTAGAACGGGATAATATGTAGAGGGAAAATAACGAACACTAAACAAAGGGCTGAAAAAGACTAAGGAGTTGAAAATACCGACTGTACTTCTCTAGATCCCTGCTAAAAATATTGTTTGTCCTGATACAGAAACCCTAGGGCTGTGTGTATATGTGTATGTGTGTGTGTTTGTGGGGCCACTCAAGGAAAGAAAAGAGAAAGGCAATGCCTTACATTTAAAACAGAGAACATAATTGTTCTCATTCACAGAAGTGCTTAAACAAAAGCAGAACTGCAGAGGTCCCTACTTGGCTTATCCTGTCCCTCATTCTAAGCAAACAAAAGATGATCCAGGGATAAAACAAAAGATAATCCAAGAGGAAGCCCTCTGTGGGGGAAGGGGGACGGGAAGATGGGAGACAAGGGCAGAAGAGCACTTAAGGAGATGAAGCTCTTGGAAAGGCAGGATGTGAAAATGATCAAATTTCCTTCCCATAAAAGGATGGGGTCCCTTGTTTATGTCCCACACATCCTCTCTCCACGCATATTCTCTGTTGGTCTGGTGTACCCACAGGCTTCCTAGAGGCTTTATTGTATTACAAAACGTTTCCTTATCACAGTCGAGAACCTCAGTGCTGCATTAAAAAGACAGGTAATTTTCTTAAGCCTCTTTTAAAAAAATATATAAATAGGATTAGCTGGATAACATGTTCAGATGCAAGCACATTATTTGATTACTCAATAGTGGATCCAGGTTTCACCCAGGGCACTGCCAGTCTTCAGCTGGGGGGGTGAGTGGGGGAAAAGTGCTCATTGTTCGATCCTGTCAGTGCTGTCAAGAGTCATTACAGGCGTAATTGCTTTTGCTCCTCCCTGATTTCCCATCAATTGGGATTGGGGATGTGGAGAAGGGTGTTCTTTTGGTTTTGTTTCTAAATTGAAAGAACCTAGCTTCCAAAAACACTGAGCACCAAGCAAGGATGACCAGATTTTTCAGAGAAGCTCAGTATTTATCGAAGCAGCTAAAGCAGCGAGGGCTGTACAAAGGCATCGCGGTGAGCGGCCGTAAGGGCGGCTCTCCCGGGGCGCTCAGCTCCCAGCTCACCGCTGAGCGCTCCCAGCGCTGCTGTGTGACACTCCTCGGGAACCTCGGCCCTGCGCGCCTGCCAGCCTTTCAAATCTGGGCCCTCACAGAATGAAGGTGCAGAGTATTTCCCACTTCAAACAGATGTCAAGAGTGAGATTTAAAACTGTAGGAAAAGATTCATTAATTAGCAGGAAAGTGCAGAGATCACTGATCTTACATAAAACAACCCCATGAACCTGAACGGTAAAATGTGTCTGAATCACTCTTGGGCTTTTGAAAATAGTGCCCTTTGTTGTCTTTTCTTTAGGACCCCTGGACTCAGTGCTAAGAGAAGACAACGATCATACAGAAATTAAATGCTTTTTCCCTAGAGGTTTCCTATAGATTTGGGCCACTTGTGGCACAACAGCCACACACTCCCCATTCCTACTGCCATACACCAATGTTTTTGTGAGGCCCACCCTGCTAAAATATGGGTAGCCAACAGTGGTGCTTGGGGTAGTCCTTGAAGCAGAGCAAATAGAGGGAGCTTTGCCTTTGTGAGCACAGCAGGATTACAGGATCAGGAGACAAGAGAGCTGGGGAGATGCTTTGTGGAGAGGTCCATCACTGAAATGGTCTAAGGCCCTCTGGATGTCTTCTATGTGTTAAAAGTATTAACAAGAGCTGCCCTATGAACTGAATCCTATGCCCACAACAGACACCAGCAGGGTTCAGTCACACCTACACCTGGTCCCACATTTCCTTCTGTGCTGTGGGATTAGACTGCTTAGGAGGAATTCACCATCTGCCAGCCTGCCTGGCCACTGAGGCACAGAGGACAGGGGCCAAGCAGAGGGTCCCTCCATGGTACAGGGATCCAGGTAGCAGGACACAAGGGGCCTCTCTGCTGGGAGCCAGGTCTCTTGTCTTTGGGAGATGGCGGCTCCATGCCAGTCACAAAAGTCCACAGGTTTCTTGAACACCACGTTAGGAGCTGCATTACCTGTCACAATGGTTGCATTTAAAGGGCTTTGCACCCGTGTGCTTTCTGTAATGCCTCGTGAGCTCGTCGCTCCGTGCAAAACGCCACTCGCACCCTTCCCACGAGCACTTGTAAGGCTTCTCACCTGCAGGGGGAGGAGAGAACAGTCAGCATGGCAGCAGCATTACTGAGCACTCAACTTGAAAGCCCCATGTCCTCCCACCCTGCCTCTAACCCATTCAAGAGGTTAGCCCATCACACAATTCATGGTCAGTGAGGTATGCAAATCACTTAGGGCTTGTGAAGTATTGTACTGAGGATAGTTCCAGTCCAGATTTTACTACAGCTAAAATTCTTGCACAACTTCATATCTTGTTTCAAACAAAACCAGCCAACTGGCCTTTGAAGAAGCCTTAAGAATGTCCTCAAGTGCCTAAGCAGCTGTGTGGCTGAAGCTTGATTTTCAAACAGCTTTTCAGCTCACTCTAACCTTGACAGATGTATTACTGTGGTACCTGAGTGACTGTACTAACACCTGAACACTGTAGAGGTGTGCACCACTCCTGAGTGACCACCACTACTGCATCACATGCTTTACCCCGATTCTATTTAGCATTTGCATGGCCAGCCTCACATCTGCTCCCCTCAAGCATTCATGCCTGCTGCCCCCAAGGACTGCACTTGCTTTTTTTACTTGCTTCTGACAACAAAATCTACCCCTGGGACCAAGAAATTTTGTGTCAGGTTATTGAGTGTGAGAGGATACATTTTTACTTCTTTGAATCAGCTGGTCCTTCAGGCTTCTTGTACTACACCTTCATCACCCCAAAATATTAACAATACCATTGAAGGCAGTGAAATGGCGTAGTGGTAAGACAGGAGAGATTCTAGTCTGCTGGTCGGAGTTGGACTCAATGATTCTTGTGGGTCCCTTCCAACCCAGGATATTCTATGATTCTATGCTCCCATCTAACTTCTAATGCACACCAGTCTCTGCAGATCAAAGTCTGACATGGTTTAACATCTGTGGAGTCATTAACACTTTCTGATGAAGAATTCCAATTCATCACTCCCTTTTCCTTTTCAGTGCAGATGCATTGGTGTGCATTCAAATTTAACATCCCCCCCCACAACAAATGCTTCAGTGCATCTCCTCCTATATAAACTCCATGTCACTCTTCCCCATGCAGTCAGTTGAGCTAAAATTCAGACAAGAAATCACTTTCGCTACCAAGCTTCTAAGTGGATTATTACTTATTTATTTGTTCTTCAAATTGCTAAGAAGGTAATCTTAAAAAACCCACCATGGGCCACACCGAGGCTGCAATCTGTAAGACCCCTCTAGGCCACCACATGGAACAATCACTTGGCCACTGCAGACAATGCAGAGACACAGATTGCTGTATTTACTGTGTCTATTCAGCAAGCAGAAGAGTGAGATCTGGCTATGGGAGGCCTATGTATATCATGGTCATAAACTGGAGAGGCAAAAAGAGCAAGAAAAGTGAAAAGAGAAAGAAAATTGCAGCAAAATACATGAAAAAAATGCTGTTCTCTCGTTTGTGAGTTTCTGCAGACTTCTTGTTGCACAGGCAGCTCTGCTGCACAGTGGTCATCTGCTCCAGACAGAACAGCAGAAAAAAGGGATTTTCCAGGCCTGGTCCTGTGCCTGTGATGAAGCATCAGTTTTGTCTGAAGAGTTCATGCATTATTTTAAAAAGTTGTCAGTAAACAAGCCTCAATGATAATGCAGTTCCTTGGTTCTCTGACGCTCTCTAGTGCCTACCTTAGAGTGGAGACCGCCAGGCAGAGAAACTGCCTTGCAGCACATTTGCCACACACACTGCAAAGCAAATGCAGAAGACGACTGCTCAGCCAAATCTGGCAGCTACAGCCAGTCTGAAGGATACAGTCATCTACAGAGCAGAAGGGTAAGGAAATGCATCCTGGGCTTTCTGTGAAACTATATAGGCTACTAAGATTGAAGTGGAGTTTGGCTTGTTAAAATTTGTCAAGAGCTTTGAAGATATACAGTGCTATGTACGGGTTACGAGAGACAGAAAAGCCAAGCACGATTACTGGTAAACCCACAGAATGACACATATCTCTGTTACTTGCTGCAGGGGCTCCCCTCCCAAGGGTTCCAGCTTTGGCCTTGCATAGCCCTGAGCTGAGTTTTGTTTTTCCTTTGTAACCCAAGCCCTGTTCAGCAAAATGTCAGACAGTACCTCTCAGTGCTCCAGACTGCATGCTGCCATACAGTGCTCCCAGTGCACAAGGTAAATGCAAAGGAACACAGTGACCTTTAAAGCCATGTCAGACAGCTCCTTGACCCAGAGACCTCAAAGAGGTTAGATTTCCTGCCCTCCTGCAGCTACTCAAAAACACAAGAGGGAAGAAGAAGAGAGACCTGCCTGTCTCTGCATGCGAAGACTAAGAACAAAATGCTCCTTTAATGACTGCTTTCACCTTACATGAAGATGAAATTGAAGTGTATCTTGCCAAGGTGCACATATGTAGAAACCATGGGAATGAAAAAGGGCAGAGGGTCCTCCTACTTCACTACTGGCAATAGCAGGGAGAAAAAATGGGAATGATCCTTTCCATGTGTTAGGCTGCTCTTCTCTTGTTCAGAGGATTAGTGAGACTAAAAAGATAGATGATGAAATCTTCTTCTGATGAAGGCAATGGCAAAACTCCTACTCACTTCTACAGGGCCAGGATCTCCCTCTTTTTAAGAAATTAATTATGAGCTGCAAAATCCAATTAAAAATAGGAACATCACGGACTTGTGCCACACTGACTTTTTTCTAATTTCTCAAATTAAAAACCACATTTAAAACTTGTGCCTGCAAGCCACTCCTGCTCTACTCTTTAAGTCACCTTTATTCAACACAAGGATCTATGCAGTCCTTAAACAAATCCATAAATCCACAAATGCACTCAATGGAGGAGCCAGTCCTCATCCAAAAAGAAGCCAATACCTAGGAACATTTAAAATAAATTCTTTCTGTTCAGAACTTACTCCACACCATGGGGCTGGTTTAGATTCCACACATCCATAAACGCACCTGGGAAGCAGTGCAGATATATTCAAACAGTGAATTATGTAATTTTCCTAGATGAGCACTTGTGTCAAAAAAATGTATCATTTGCTTGTGGGAAATCTGTAAGCAACATAGAATACTGGCTTTCAGCTGTTTCTATTTTTCCCCCTGGGAGTCAGAGACACTACCTAGTGATTCCAAGCTTACTGACTTGTAGTTTCCATGGGCAGCACATGCATCAGGGAGCACTGCAGCACAGTGAAGGAGAGCTGCAGTGAGACAGTGGGCGCACAGGACCCAACATCCAACTGTGTGCATTGGAAAGGAGTTATTTCTGGCTGGCCACAGCCTTGTCCTGTGGCTGGAGCCGGGCTGTAGGTGAAGCATGCCAGCTGTGCACTCACACAGCAGCTCCTGGGACAGGAGAAAAAAAACATGTCTACACTTTGGCCAGGCTGAACCAAAGCCCACCTCAAAGAGGTCACTTGATCACCAGGAAACACTCACATCAGACACATGCTGAGTTCCCTGGTGAGGATCCTGGAGAAGCAGCCTGCACACGCCTGCTTGTGCACAGAGCTGTGTGCTGAAACCTACTGGTCTGGAAGGGCTGTATCACCAAAACTGTCCTACAGAAATGCTATTAGCCCTTCAGATATACTTTAGGGTTTCAGTCCATCATGACTGCACACTTCTGTGAAGCAGCCTCTCTTCACTGTGGCTGTGTCCTGTGGTCCATACCTCATTTTAACCTTTTCACGTTCCTAGAGCAAATTTTATACCCTGAGATTAGGATGCTTGGGGAATAGGCTCTCTGTTCCATTTCTGTTTATGGCACCTCACCCAACTGAGCTCTTCTTCTAAAAGTACCCCCAAAGCACATTTCAGTACAGTCTGGCCCTCCATCTTCTATTTCATCCAGCCTGGTCCAATCTGGTAACTGGAGGACAAAGACCTTTGAAAATTTATGGGAAACATGCAATAGTGAAGCTAAGATTGTAAGTCATAACAAAACATCCATCGGACTTTGGCAGCCCTGAAAACAGGCCACTATTCCTTTTGTGACTAAGATGAATGCAAGGCTAAATATTTGCCATCTAGTTAAACAAATGATTGGTACAGCTTTCTCTTGAAAGCCAAAAATTTATCATTTGGAAGTATGAAAAAGCCAAGCACACAATCCCACTTACACTCCTGTGGCAAAGACACACTAGGTTTCCAGCAAAACATGATGGATAGAGCTGGGCTGGTTCTGTGATGACCACCACACTGGTCTTTGTAACTTCTCCCTCCATTTTCCAGCCTCTGGAATTCTTGGTGAGTTTTGTCTCATGCAGCTTTAGATATTGAAAGCCATCATCTGACACTGTCACCTATGGCATTCTTTTTCAAGTTAATGGGGAGGCAAAGGCAGGGGTGGACTGTGACACATCATACCCAGGCAGACTGGAATTGGAGGTGAATTTCTCTTACTTTGATGGTGCAGGGGGCCAGGCAAGCAGCTCAGCTTCCATGCACCTGTATCTTTGCTCTCCAGGCACAAACCAGAGAACACCAGGTTTTTGCTCCAACACATATTTAAATTGTAAACCCTGTACAAACCTTCTCAACAAATATTTCCTCACAAAACACAGCAATGGCGATGTTGTCTCTTCTCAAGATCCAGAGACCCCCTGTCCTTCCCACCTACATCCCACAGGCACCCTCTAGGTCCCAGCCATATTTCTCTTGTCCAAGAAATAAGGCGGTGTTTGCTAAGACATCTCAGAGAGGCTGTTTCAGCAGAGTGATTAGTAGAAACATTAGGTTACAGGACACAGAGGTACCTACTCAAGATCAGCTGAGGACATGATCACAAAACTACAGCACACAATTGGCACATTATACTTCTTATAGCTGCATTATTTACTGCCAATCCCAAGGGTTAAAAAGTCATGAGTGCACTTTTCTAGAGAAATAATGAGATTTTAAAGAAGAAAACAATAATATTCAGACATCATTTGCCTTCTGCTTTGTAGATAACCTAGGGCCATGGTTTTAAACGTCTCTTTTGCAGCCCTGCAGGCTAGAAACATTTATTTTGAAATACAGAGGAAGAAATTTGCTCTCTATTCCCTGAATTTCAACAGTAGGGATTTTAAGAAGAAAACCCTCCAGACTTAGGGATGTTCACATTAAGATCACAGAGTTCCAGTGTGATGGGGTGAAACCTTGGCTCCATCCAAGTCATTGGAAAAACGTTCATTAGGCTCAAGTTTCGAAGTACAAGGCTGTATCTTTATGGAATTGAAAGCAAAGATACTATGATTATCCATCCATCCATATCTATTTCCTTACCCCTCCCCGGCACTCTCCTGCAGGGCACTTAGTAAAACAATCAAGTCGTTTAAGCTCCCAGTCCTGCAGTGAGCTTCAGAGGAGAATCACAGTCAAAATCCTTGCTGATACTTCTCTGTGCTAAAATGTGGTAGTATCATGGGACTCCTTTAGTCCCTTGACACTCCTTTTTGACACTTCAGCCAAAAATGTTTAAAGAAACTGAGGGGAAACTCCCAAATTCTGCCTATACGCGTATTTTGAAGGCTATTCAAAGCAGACATTTGTTGCACTACGTTTGAAGAGCTCCTTAATATTACACAGCTACACAAAGCTAGCATGTGAAAGTGTGTTTAAGAAAACAACAGAAAAAGCCAGCAAGTGTTCTAATCCACTGAGAATTTTTTATATATCGTTTCAAAATCCAAGAAAAAGTTGTCTGAAAGAAACACAAATATTTCCTTCCTTTTTATAATCTGTAATTTAAAAACCATTGAAAATGAAACTAGTTCTAAAAGTTTCAATGTCTAAAAGTGTGTATTGAAAGACAGTTTCACCTACACTTTTTTCCAGACTGATATTCCCAGAGAACTAGACAAACAGTAAAATTACAACTGAATAAAGGAATTAAATGCAAGATTTCTTGCTTGTATTTTTCCTGTAAGGAAGCTCTGGGGCTCTGAGCTGTGTGAAGAAATGTGTGAAGAATCAAGTAGTGCTTTTTAAGAGTGTTTTAATAATTTTCCTTGCTACCCTAAGAGTATTTTAATGATTTTTCTTGCTACTCTTCCTGAGAAATCCTTTTGGGACCTACTGTTCCTGGGCTGGTGAGTGGGACCATGCTGTTGCAGGAGCAGCAGTGTCACTGCAGGATGAACCCAGGCATCCTTCAGAGGCCAGTGCCTGTGGGGATGCTGTTGCTGCAGACACAAGTCGCTCAGAAGTGCCAGAAGCTGGTGTGGTTTTGGGGGAGAAGCAGCTCCCCAGAGCACCTCACAGAGAAATGCAAGGCAGGCCTTCCTAGCAGCTCTGCAGTTTATGATGAAAGTCTGCCTCAGCACAATGAGACGCCTAAGGTGGAACTTCACACTACCAATATTTTATATTTATGTAGCACTCTTCATCTCCAAGGGTCCCCAAGAGCTTTACAAGCTACATACATGGCATACCAATGAAGCCAAGACATAATTCTTTTAATTAGCTGAACATCAGCACACGGCACATGGCACAACAGAAAATGTTACTGGTCACTCCTCTCTTCCTATGTAAAGTGCTATATGAGATTTAATAGAAACATGTCTCAGAAGGACATTTGGGTTTAAGAACCACTGAAAAATGAAATCTAACCAGACAGGTTTCCTTAACACCAGTGCCTGTGTTCCCTCATTACATATACACACTTTGTCAAATATGAGACACAGAAGAGGAGCTGCCCCAGATGCGCTCCCCACTTTCACACCAGATTCAGCACATTACCATCACATGGCTCAGGCAGCTGCTCTCTGGTGAGGTTACAAAAAAGCTGGTGAGCAGCTGCAGTCCAGAGCACAACAACATCAGCCTCTTTTTTAAGATTAATAAGTTCATTTCTTTAGCAGAAAGGAAAAGCAGGCTATTTAGTACACAAATCCTCTGGAGATCAATGCTAATATCTAAGCATATGTGCGTGCAACCCATCAACCAGTAAAACTAATTACAAAAATCAATTTCAGATACTTTTCTGAGCCTTTCATTCCTCAATATACTCCTAATTGATTTTTGTTGGAGAATATAAAGCCTAATTAATATTTTTATTATTTAAAAGAAATGCAAAGGAGGGGGCAATGGTGAGCACTTAACTGGCCCACCAATGTGTTCAACACGAAAAAAGAGAAAAAAAATTTAAATTGGCATTTTATTCAGTTTTGCCACCTGCTGGAAAAATGGAAAAGCCTTTGAAAGGGTGACAAAGCACAAGAGTAAAGCTGGCAGAAGACAGTATGGGGCAGAAGAGGAATGTGACAGGATTGTGAAATACACAATGTGAGAAGGTTGTACCTATTTTTAGAAGGGCAGGGATGATCAAGTGTAAAAGCAGTACATTTCCATGAATGATGTACAGCTGCTTTCATCCAAAAAGGTCAGAAGTGCCCTTATAGAGAGGTGACTGATCATATTTATATTGGAGATGGGGGAAAAGAGGTTAAGAAGGAGACCCAATGTCCAATCAGTCTTTCTACAAACTTCAAAGCTCCGGATTAGTTCCTAAGGGCCTTGCCAAGGCTTGTCTACCAACCCAGCAGCAGTCTTCAGCATGCAGCTATTCAGGATACAAAAAGAAACCAATTTTTGCAGCATTATGTCTTAAGCACACACAAGCACCTAACACACATCCACAAAGCCCACTTGCCTAACTGAAAAGCAGAGAAAAGCAAAGCATGTAGCAACATTCAAAGAAATGGAAATGTTCCATTTTCTACTCAAGAGGGTGCATTTAACAAGCACACACTGCCGTCCATACTGAGCCCTGAAGGAGGGGAGGAACCCGGGCTTTATCTCTTTGGGTCTGTGCAAGACTCCCATTGAGAGTGATAAAGCCTTTGCAATGTGCTCCCCGTTCAAACCCTTCTCCACAGCTCCTCTTTGAAGGAAGCTCCTCGATGGTGGGGAGCAGACCTGGGGGACAGATGCTGGTGCCAGCCCGAGCACACAAACCCAGCTCCTGCCCCATTAATTGCCAGCACATCCTCCCCTGGGCCGGGCCCTGGGGACAGTAGCAGAGCAGTAGGGACACGAGAGCACCCGGCAGCAACAGCAAAACTACCCAATTAAGCCTCCGGAATGAGTGTGGAGCGAGGAGGAAAATTCAAAAAAAGAAAAAAGAAGAAAGGGGAGTGAAAAAGGGACAAGGGGGAAGGGAAGGGAAGGGAAGGGAAGGGAAGGGAA